>JAZHYW010054991.1:0-207874 GCA_037355805.1 Ixodes ricinus | reverse complement strand
ATAGATGACTTCCAATCTATCACCAGAGTGATAGATTGGAAGTCAAATGCACGAAATGTTCAAAAAGAGAAAGATAATTAATGTTATTTTTCTAAATAATCCCTTACAGAACGATTTACTGCCAAAAGAGATGCGTAAAGATGCACGCAATGAAATTCATAATTTTACATAAATAGCACAAAGGACAGACGAATAATCGTAAAATCTTAGTATAAATCACATTTCATCAGCTTGCATGAGCTCGAAACTTCGCTAGATACAGCCTCGGGAGGCTGATGTTTTATTCGGTTTTACCTGCGCTTGTTTTAAGCCCTCACTTTGCAACACTATGCTTGAATTGTCATGCGCTCAAAAAATTTCTCTAGGCTGCCATATATCATCGCGAGACTGTTATAAATACTGCCCAACTTTACAATT
Organism: Ixodes ricinus; assembly: GCA_037355805.1. Lineage (NCBI taxonomy): Eukaryota > Metazoa > Arthropoda > Arachnida > Ixodida > Ixodidae > Ixodes > Ixodes ricinus. The sequence continues at coordinate 207,457 of JAZHYW010054991.1, read as the reverse complement.
AGGACATCTATTGCTAGTGTTGCGAACATCACATTTCACCAGAAAGCATAACTGTTTAACATTGTATGCACGTGACGTCATCACACTATAGGCTGGTAATCAATGTGATTTCTTCTTGCTGAGAAAATCGAATTCGATGGTGCAAAATGCACGCTGCAGGAGGTTCAAGCTCAGTAAAAGGCAAGTATTTGAAAGGCACGTAATATTATTCTTAGTGCATTGTCGTCAGGAACGGCGCGAACGTGTGGCACGACAAAAACATGCTTTTTCAGCTAGAGCATTTTTACAAACAAAGTAGTTTCCGGGGTAACGCTTTTTGGTCTGCGCCAAAGATGTGGGGAAGAGGAACCATTACAACCCAGTATGTTTTTGAAACTAACCCCCTCCTCCCCCCCACACGCACACGCACACACACACACTTCTTTTCATAGCGGAGCTGTTAAGGGCTAGTTTCCCCAGTATGATACTAAATGACACTAAACTTTGGACAGCTACCGCCATCTGTAAGTGACGACGGCAACCAGACAAACGGCTGGCCGGTTGTCTGGTTGCCGCCGTCGCGCATAGATGGCGGCAACCTCTCCAGCCTTTCCACTCTGGCTTGCCGACTTGTGGCCGGCCATCACTTCATTCCCACCATAGTACAGCTTCGCTGGTCTTCCTTCTTCACCAGAGTGGAAAGGCTGAAAGTATTCCTGAGGAATTGCCTCCTCCGTTTGTGTGTGCTAATTCGACGATTTTGTTTGTCACTTGTTAACAAGAACCCTTCATGGCTTTTATTTTGCACTCCGTGACGTTTAAAGGGGTCGTAAAACGATATCGGGTTGGAATGTTCATGACTTTTCCGAGGTGTACTGGTCCTAGTCTGGCCCAAGTATACTCGCACTGACTGCCACTGATTCAGACACTTCTTTTGTCGCGGTGAAATTGCGAGAATAAAATGAGACTATTTCCTTTAGTCTTGCCTTCGCAAAGATTGATGTCGTAATTGTGGGATCAAAACCACCCGCCTGACGACAGTCGGGCGCGGCTCATGGATTGGACACGAGAACTGTGTGAGCACTGTACATCGGCTCGTAACAATCAATGCCTCTGCGGACACTTGGGTAGTGGCTCGTGTCCAACCACTGCGGTGATGAGAATAGCCGAATTCTTTTAACGTTAATTGGCGGCATAAGATAGGCACCAGGCCACGTGACCGCTTCTGGCTCCGAGTTGCGAGGATGAACGATGCTCGTATTTTTCTAATTTTTTGGCGACTGACATTGCCTAGAAAAAAGAGCAAAGCCAAGTTGAAACAGTTATTAACGTTAGGGAGTCATCCTGAGTAGTATTCAGTGATGTATGGAAATATTTTTATAGCTCCTTTAAGCAAAATACAGAGGGGGTCGAAACTTGGGCAATAACTTGAGAACGACGCTCGTGTGTGACTTACAGCGACTGCCAACGTTCGGCTGTCCCTCTGAGATCACTAAAATCTTTTTTTTTAGTTATTCCTTCCGTACACAGATGTAGCTTTATGTACGTCATATTAATAAGTCGCATTTATTCATTTCAATACTTCTATTCTCGGGGACATCTTTCGGATGCAGTACAGTAAAAACGAAAAAATGTTTGGGTGCCTCAATGATGTAAAATTGGTCTTGGAACATTTTTTTGTACTTTCAATAAATACTGTTAACAAGTAACCCCTGACGTTGCTAGCTTGCGAAAACATCCATTAGTTTCCCCCTCCACGTAATAGCAGATGCAGGAAAAATAAAGGAAAGAGACAGCTGTCGGTCCCCTCCTCAACTCGCTATTGGAACAAGCGGCCACGTGATCTGACGCTAATTATATACCGTCAGTGTTCATCATAGTTATGCCCTAGGCAGCAAGGGTTTGGAAAGCAAAAGCTTGGGCTGAGCTTCAGATATTGAACATTAGAATTGGGCTATTATCATATTTAATTGACATGAGCCGTTATCCGAATGTCTGGCGATGCTGATTGTCATGAACCCGAGAACTCGACTAAAGGTTTTGAAAATCGCTTACGTCACGGTGTCACGTCACTCTCGGTACAAAATCGTGATGTCATGCTACGTCACGCTGTCAACAAGGTTAATACATCTAGTGACTTCCTCAAATTAAATCGAGTTGACGCGGTGAGTCACGTGACGTCACGAGGTCATGTGACATTACTTGACAACATGTATTGGCACCATGACGTCACGTGACAACGGTTAATCATAGTGCCAATACAAAAGCGCCATGAAGACCCACAATTTACCATACATTGCAATTCTGTATATGACGATTTGATCAACAGATAGAAATACAGCAGCCAATTTTTTATTCCCATATGTTCATTTTGTGATACCAAAAAAAAAATTAAAAAAATTACCTTGAACCGGTTACCGTTATATTTTTTTTTCGGTTCGGTTCCGGTTCAGTTCCAAGATGGCGGCGAAGATTTCGGTTCGGTTCAGTTCCGGTTCGGCTAAAAATAACGGTTCTGTTCCGGTTTTCGGTTCGGTTCGGTTCCGGTTCGACACCCTGGTATCCACACGACGGACCGGGCCGCGGACCGATTGATCACGTGATGCGCGGCCAGCGGGCCGCCCGGCTGCAATGAGCATCCACACGGCGGACCAAAAGAGCAGACGACAGAGCGAACGGGCCGGTCTAACCCTCGACCTCACAGCTCCACCAAATGCATGCAGCGAGCTGCTTTGAGGCTATTTGTAAGGAGCCAAGATGAGGTTGAACGAAAGAGACGTTTGGCCGCAGTGGCCCTGGCGTTGACTATTGAGGACGAGGAGGACTTCAGTGAACCGAAAAGGGCATGCTGGATGAAGCCCTGGATGTGCAGGAAAGATCTTGGTCTGCATAGTCAACTCTTTTCGTCGCACAACAAAAGGTTCGTCTTCTTCGTCTTCAACAGTTGGCGGTCAACAGCCAGCTTGTTGCCAGACTGAGCGCTTCAATTATACTAAAAACGCCGCGGTCCGCCGCCAAAATCCGGGCGAGAAAAGTCGCTTGGCATTTCTCAGAAGCGCGGGCCGCGGACCGCCGGCGGACCTCGAAAACCGGTGACGTAAGATCACGTGATGCGCCTCGCTGGCTGCGCTGGCCGCGTCCCAGGAATACGAAACCGCGCAACTACCAGATTTCCGAAATTTCGACAGAAGGGAAGGTAATCCAGCGTAATGAGTATACTTCTTTTATAAGCGTTAGAATAGCTCAGAGTTTACAACGTTAAATTATCACTGTCTATTTTGCTGAGAGTTTTCAGTCTTCGCGATTACCATTGCGACTGTCGTCCTTCAGCTGGCAACATTGGTTTCTTTCTCTCGTGTTCTGTCGTTCTCTTTCGCGATCTTTCACTCGGGACGCTAGATGTCGGCGCACGGGATCTGCCACTCCTCCTCACCCACCTTTACTGCCTTTACCCCTTTACCCCCCTGCTAGGCAGAGGCCGTTGGTGTAAACGCAAACGGTGCGACACTAGGAAAAGAATTCGCCTGCGCGTCTTTGCGGATGACAGATGTGAGTTCACGTTGATATGAGGACAACGATGCTTCAGCAGGACCAAGAACTAAGGTCGAGGCGCCTGAAGCACGACTCGCAACGATCGAAGTTTTCCAGTGACGGGACTGTTGTTGACAGAAGCCTCAACCTGCAAGGAATTGTGACAATGCTAAAGGAGGATACGTGTAACCAGTCAGTGGGAGGCATTAATTGTAGTATTTGCGGTGAGTATCTTTTTGAACTGTATTGTTCAGACTGCCCTTTGCGAAGCAAAATTCGTTTGCCGACGACGGCTGTCAAATTAGATCCTTGTCCCCTTGCTCTTGGGTTTAGCAAGTAACTCTGACATGTCCTAGATCGCACTGACAGCTTCTCACTTTCATTGAGTGAAGCCCCTACAAGACATTATAAATGTTGTGGAGGACAGCAAACGGTTTCAAATTAGTTTCTTTGCACCCGATGAGGTGCATTTGTGAGTCGAAATAAAACAAGTAGCAACGTTTTTTATTTTTTTTATTTCATAGTATTTGCCGTGCTGAATTTAATGAAAATAGTATTAATTACGGGAACTAACTTCGTGGGCATATATTACGCGTAGAAAAATATTACCGATGTTTCAAAGTGAAGGGCAATAAAACATTAATTTCTTTTATCCGAGTGTGAAATGCGACTCCATTTTTGACGCCCATTGAAATCTGGTCTTCTATGCAGTCATCTAATAGATGTGTTGCTCACTTGCTGTTTTCAGGCAAACTTTACAAGAGCAAGGTATGCTTCACCAAGCATATCTGGGAGCACTCGATGTACTGGGACCTATTTGACGACATGAAGCACCAGGACCGAGTGCTGTCCATTCAGGGGGCCCTCATCCTCTATAGTCTTCTGCACCCGGGTGACTTGGCGGGGCTCTTGGTCACTGATCCTCCAAGGCTTCGACGCAAGGAACGGCTGGAGCGAAACGGTCTTCGCCCACACCCGTAACAGCAGGGTTTTTGTGTGAATTTCACCCGCTTACTCTGATCTCTCCGAGGCCTTGGGCTAAAGCTTGCAATAGCCCATTTGTGCATCAACTTTTTGGCAAGTCCTGAAAACGATGGGCTTGTGAGTGTCACGTGAAACCAAACCTAGTCCCTATTCATGTGCAGCTTGCTCGTGGCAGCTGGGGACGCCGAAGAAAATGAGTGGGGGCCAACTGGCTGATCTAATTATTTTTAGCCTCTTTCTTTTTCATTTTCTTATTTTGAGCCCCCCTCCCCTCAGTTTGTGTGTCATGGGTAAAGCAACAAATTATTCTTTACCCCTTTATGCAACATGTTTGTCATTTTTCGATGCCCAGTTGGTTGTTGTTTGAGCGCTGCAGGGACTGCAGATGTTAACATTTCTGTTTTGCCGACTTTTATGAATGTTGCAGTTCCATTTCTTGTGATCTTAAAGTAACCTCTACAGCAATTTGCAGTGTTGTGGGACAGGTTTGCATGTTGTATAGGTAGAGTCCGTCCTTGTAGTGCATGTGAGCTGTTGGGTCTACCAAATTATTCCAGTTGTTATTTGGAAGAACACTGCAGTTCTTCCTTTCTCTCAGGCAGCCAGTCATAGAATGGGAAGCATGTTTCTTGCAGTCCCTCTAACGGGCTGTCCAAACAGGACACTTCAAGCACGCGTGAAGCGACATTTCTCTACCATATGAAGTGCGACGATCTGCTTCCATCTGTCTTGTTTTGCCGGGGGGAATACTTCCCTCCGCCTCTGTCCTCCACGGAGGCCTAGAGCATGCTCATCACGTGGGTCCGGACAGCCGCTCACACGCTCTGTTGACTCAGTAATCGCTCAAGGTCTCTGCTGCTGTTCCAAGTCCAAAAAAGGGGAAAGGGAAGGATATGAGGGCGTGGAAGAACAGATGGACAGGCAACAGGCACACCGTTGGCAGGTGGTATGTGATGTCAGGTCTGACCAGCACCGAGGTGACAGAAAAGTAGACGAGGTGAGGAGGAAAACCGTAATGTTTGCCTGTGAATGTCCAAACAAGACGGACTGCCGGACTTCAACTTACTTTCACTTCATACGGTGGATAAGTGTCTCCTCACGCGTTCTGAAGCATCCTGTGTGGACACCCCTTAAGGCTCCATGTCATAGTGTTTCATAGGGATTATTAGTGTGCCTTTGTCCAACTTTTCCAGTTTTCCGTTTTCAGCAGGTTGAATGACTTGTCATATATCTTGTCAACCTGGGAGTGACATCTAGTGTGTAGTCTGTAGGTTTAGTTGTCATTAGTGCTTCCTATTCCAACCTACACTTTCTGACCAGTTCAGTGTCAGTTGCAGTTATTTAAAATTTGCATGTAACGGTTTGGGAGAATAGGCTATGGAGCAAATCTATTTTTTCTCATAACTATTTTGAACAATTTTATTCTGGTTCCTAGTACGTGTGTACTTTTTAAAGTGTGGTGCCACTACTTTGGGTACTTATCAGCAGAGCAATCATAATATATATATTTGCTCTGGATGGAAGATTTGCTCTGGATTGGAGAGACTGCTTTCGGCCCCAGATGCTAAGACTCTAGGATTGTACCTTTTTGCACTTTCTATGTCTAAAGTTTATTTTCTATCATGAGCATTCTTTATACAAGTTTTCAATCACCTAATTCCCCTGTATTTATAGGTACTTCACATTTTGTCTGATGATGTTAGGAGTTCTTTATTGTTGTAATAGTAATTGTTTCTTACATAAAATGGTTATTAAAAGTAATGCTTTATTTTCACATTATTCAGGAAATGGAAAAGTGTAACAATATGTTACACTTGTTATCTCTGTAGAATTTGTGTTGTCACTACCAACATGAAAGAAACTGTCTCTGGTTGGTTTGAATCATATTCCCTTTTCCAAAAAAGTAATGTGCGATTTATTTTCGTTGTTTGAAAGTGCCAGAGTTGACCAGAAATTTCCCTAGGAGTGACTCTGAAATGTTGGACAGTGGAATCTCACAACCCATGAGTTACTCTGAAATGCTATATTAAATTCCTCCTCTGAAACAAGCATGGGAAAATGTGCAGTTATGATGCTGTTGTATTTTAAATATGCTAAAGCATATTCTATATGTGTAATTTATTGTGAAGCTGTGCATAGATGCATATATAAATTTACCCCTACTTCCAGGGGCAGTCAAGAGGCCAACATCAGTTTTTAGTTTTTTGCTGTTGTAACTATGGTGTGTGTGTGTATTGATAGGGACTATGGTATCTGTGTATTGATAGGCTTTTAAGGAAAAGTGTATCTTATTGTTCCTAGGAAATTGGGTCAGTGCCTAAAGGGTGTACCAAAGAAACGGTGATAGTTGTGATAGCAGCACTTCTGCTAGCATCTATTTTTGGACTGTGCTATGTATGTGAAAAATGTAATTAATCTTTCAACTGAATGCGAGGTCCCTGCAAACAGTGATTTCACGAGCTTCCTAGAAATAAGGCATTCAGTGATAACACGTCTCATGTACTATTTCTAACAAAAGATTTGAATTTCTTTCTTGTAGTTCACTTGCTCTTTAGAGGGCAACTTCATTTTTTTTTAATGTTGAAGTTTTACATGATCGTTGTACAATATACATTTATGCTTTGTTCCCCATATTTATTTATTTTAAATAGACTACTTTTATATATTTTTGCTTTGAAGCATGATACTTAACCAGAACTAGCAGACAGGTGACATGCCCTCCTATTGTTTACAAACAGAGACTCAAACCAAACATAATAATGGTTCGGTTACCGTTATATATATGGAATCTGTTTTCGATCAGTTATTTCTGGTTTCGGTTTTTATATTTTGGTTGCTGGTTAAGCGTTCCTTGAAACCATTTTTGTTTAGTTATTTTGGTTCGAAAAGAAAGCTAGCAAATGAATGTTACAGTGTTGCTGATATCAAGATTGATGTCACTCTTGGTGTTCTACTTCATGCTACATTGTCTACAGACAAGAGGCATCAGAACTATAAGAGGGAAGGCGGATTTCGCTCTTTTTTTTTTTTTTGCGTGCTATTTACTGGAATTTTTTAAAAATGTTAATAACCCTCCTCATTCAAGGCTGGTTCACACAGCACCTTTTCCTTACGTTACGAGGCTTATGTACGCTTACATCAAGATACGATCGCAGCTCACCGGCACATTTATGCTTCGTATCTTGGCATGCAACCAGTTAAATGAGTAGCTTGGCACCCAGAATATGAAGCACAGGCGTACCGGTGACTTCCGGTCCTACCTCGCCGTAAGCGCACGTAAGCTTTGTAACATAAGAAAATGGCGATCCAGCCTTTATTCAAGCTTGGCCAAGACAGCAGTTCCCACAGTATAGCATAATTAGAGGCCTGGCCCTCCTATACTAAGCATTTATTACTTGCCAACTATGTGTGGACCAAAAGAATGACACAAAAATATAGCGAGGCCATAAAAAAACACGACTTTTTTAAAAAGCGGGTTGAGCTTGTAGAAAATCTAAAAAACGTATCATCTTTTATATTTTCAAAAAAATAATAATACAAACAAACATCACAAACCTACAGTTTATATTGTTTAGAATGCAATGACGTGTCTTGCAAGTTACATGGCATCAATTTGTATTACTCAAAAAATGCTTGAAAAAACACACACAAAAAACTGACATTTTGGGCAAAGTTTTATATTCGTTTTCACCTCAAGAATCTTTGTATTGCCCAGCTTCTCGCGGAGCATTACTAATTTTCCCCTTTATGTAGAAAATTAAGATATACATAGCTGAATTTTAGATTAGATATATGTTATTTTATTAAGACCTACACGTTTCAAAAGCCAAAAGCATCCCTTTTTCCTCCAACAACCAAATCTCGGGATAACTACTTCACGCCGCGTATGAACAATGCACGAAACTTGCTTTTTTTCTTGGGGTGAGAACGAGTATAGGTTATAAGTAATTAACAGTAGTTAGAAGCTCGTTTGATGAGATTACACATAAATTACCTTAAAAGAGTTTTGGTGATTTGTCGTGATTGTCATTGAGCACGACTCAAATGTCATCGACGACAATCATCAAAAACCTGCCGTCCTTCCCTGCTCCTTTGGAATTATATTTATTTAAAACTACACATGTCTGAACTTTCAAATGAAGCATTGATTTTCGTAAGTATATGCCGCAGCAAATCGGGATATGCAAAAAAAAAAAACTAATGTACCCTGTTGCTTGAATCCAAATAAAACTACCCATTTGTTAAAATGTGCGGAACTGATTAAATATATTATCGGATAATTTTTAACGGTTGAGGTTCAGGTTCAACCTGAAAAAATTTCTCCTAACCGGTTCGGGTTACGGTTCAAGTCCCTGTTTACAAACAAGTATAAATGTCTTGGTGGGCCAATAGAGCTGCCACATGCTTCACAAAATTTACCACTGCATGTCTTGTCGCACATATTTGAAACCGGAGATGATGGACCACACAAAATATCTTAAAAAGTTTGTACCACCCCTTTTTTTCGTTTGTCATCTCATATTTCAAATATGTATGACTTAAACCAGCTCGCTGGTTTGCAAACTTTGTCTTTAGCTGCACATCTTGTGGATGTTAGGAGTTAACAAATTAAGTAAAAATAAAATTGGCTCCCACAACTGGAGGCATCAACATTTTTGTGTTGGCTCTGCCGTGGACCAGCCACTAACTTCTCTAGGTTCTGTTGACTGGACGCCAAAGGCATTTCGATGCAGGCACTAGGTAAAACTCTTCTATGCAGATGTTTAGTGGAGTTGCCCTTTCGTGCATTATTCTCTTCCCCTACTAATTTTTATTTTACTTCTGCCTTTTTTTCTTATTTTATTTGAAAATACTCAAGGAATTTTATTACATATACCTTTGGGGAAAGATATTTACTTATGTACAGTGGGATGTTTATATGTTTGAAGGACTTTTATGAGAGTTTCACTACATATCGTTATCAATGATGTACAGTATTCTGTTATGTCCCACATTTTATGCTAGGGAATAGCTTTTAGTGTACATAGATTATATCTATCATTCAGGTAATGAAATGATGTGATGTTTGCTGATGTGACTGCAGTTGAACCTCGATTTAATGAAACCCGATTTTACGAATTTCCCAATTTAACGCAGAAATTCGGATTCCCTGCGCAGCCTATGCGCGAGGCTTCCCTCCTCGATTTTACGAAGTTCCCGAAATATTTAACGGGTCCCGGTGACTTCGTTAAATCGAGGTTCAACTGTATGTGTTTTAAGAGTAATGCCCATTTTTTGGTGGTCCTTTTTTTTTTTTTTTTGTCGTGGTTTTTGTGAATTGATTTAGGTCTTTGTGTTGTAATGGCTAGGCAACTCCTGCTTCCTTCGGATATATTCTAGGGGTCTGAAAGTTACTGCCTGCTGCCACAGCAAGAACTTGTCATTGTCTGAATTTCGGGATGATGGGCCTGGCTGAAGTGTTAACAGTGCAATGAATGCATTTTGTGATAGCCTGCATATTGTGATCTGCTTTATTTTTATACAGGCTAAAAGAAAGCACCAATGTGTGCTAGCTTCAAATGCAGCTCTGGTGTTGAAACTTCTGTGCATCCATGAAGCTTTATATTGTCGAGATACATTCTTGGGCTGATATGGTTCTCATGCTACAGGATAATCTGGTGCTAGCATTTGTATTAATAATATGGCACAACTGCTCTTGCCTTTTATGCAATACAGTATTTACAAATTATGTATTACATTCTGGTGACTTTGTAGGTTTCCTCTACTTTGTCTCTACTTAACTTTATTTTTACAGCTCTGGCAGTGGTCAGTGTTGTTTTCTTCCTTTTTTTTTCTTTCACACAAAAGCTGCTTTTATGTATAATTCTTTTTTGTGGTTGTATGTTTGTACAAACGTGTCCTAGGACACTACTGTAGCTGTCAAAATGGTTGCTATTAAGCTTCGTTTACAGTGATTTTAAGATTAAGCTCTCGTTAGCATGTGTCCGTAGCTTTGACTGCTTCCAGTTAGTGCACTATCTTTTTACGAAAGCATCATCTTAAAACAAAGATTAGTTGATATTTTTTATCTGGATTTCTAGAGGTACTTTAGACATCATGTAGACTACTTATTATCAAAATGGCCGTCATACTACTCACCCCCCCCCCCAAAAAAAAAAACACACACACAACAAAAAGAGCAAGATAGGTATGTATATATTTGTGCTTGTGAGCACAAGGTTACATCAAGGTGTGCAGTTTACACGGCAAGTGCCTTTGACGCACTTGATATAGTGGATTCAGGGTAAATCCACTTTTACAGGAAATGAAAGGGTGGATTGTTGAGATAAGCTGCTTTAGAGGGTCATACTACCCAATTTATTTATTTCTAATTATAGTTACTGACCGAGTTTGGGCAGTATTGCCTAATATACCAACATAATAAGCAACAGCCACACAAGTTGGTTTTTGTGGTGTTCTAAAGTGCTCAGTCAATCCCCAAAGTATGACATCGCAACTTTTGAAGTTGCACTCGCAACTTCACCTGGCTAAAAATTCTCTTCTGTGATGGATATCTTGAGTGCTAGTGCCACATTCTTCTTATATTTTGTTTGTCCACATGCAGCCGGCGCTACGAGTTGATGGGCCCAATAAAACAATTTCTGAAGCGCAAGTCACTGGCTTCTAATCGTATAACTAGAACACATACAAAAGCAGCTTTGACTATATTTGATTGGTCGCATCAGCTCATAGTGTTGGCTGCATCTGGACGTAGGTGAAACTAAGTACTATAGTTACCTATCGAGGAACTCTGTGCATGGGATAGGAGCACATGGCTTGAGATCAAACATAGGCAAATCAAGTGCATTTACTGCTCGTCCAGGGTTGATTTTGGGTAACCTTGGCCAGCTCTGGTAAATGTAGTGTCAATTTTGTTTTTCTTTCACCATGTATGTGTGGGATTTTTCCAATGATTTAGACCTGATGGGACATGTTTCCATATTGTAAACAGTTGCAGTATGTTTAGAAAGCAATAAAAGACTTTCAGTATGTACATGAGCTATTTGTTCTAACCGATGTTTACCGTTGTACAGAATGTACCCCCCCCCTTGAATGCTTTTTTTTTTTTGTTCACTGCAAAAATAAATTACATTTCGTTGAACGCTCATTTTCCGCCCACATGTAGCGCTAGCGGTCCAAACCAAATGCCAGGGTTTCAGAACAGTTCTCTCATTCAAAAGTTATAACCGATTTCCTGAAATTTTTATTACGAAAATGGCAACCGACGGATATCTCTATTTTCCAATAAATGGAGCTGATTGGCGCCACTTTTCAAAAACAGCAAAAATGAGCCCCATTTTCCCATCAAAATTTTTAAAAAATTGCATATACCTTTTTAATGAGATGCCGGTTAGTTCTGAAATTTTGGCATCTGGTTCAGACCGCCAGCGCTACATTTTTGCAATGAAACTGCCTGCGTCGACCCAATCGACGCAACGACCAGTGTTCGGTAGACCCAGAATTCTGATTGGGTATTTAAAAGAAGTCACGTTACTATATAAATTGAGCGAAATATTTTGTTAAGTTTCTTTACATGGACTTTCAATTTGTAGAAATTAAATTATATTAGATATACTCAATGCATTCTCAGATACTTATGTGTGAAGTCTATGTGTCACATTTGACAAGAGGCGGGAGAAAGATCCTCGCTGCGGCGGTGGCGCAGGCGAATCTGGAGTAGTGCTAGTAGCAGAGTGTCAAACAGGTAGCCGAGTGGGCTAGCACACACCAGCTCGGAGCACGTGGAGCGAAAGCTCGTGCTGCAGAACCCAAGGATCCTCGACTCAATCCCCATCCCTGCCTGTTTCGATCTGAATGAGCATCATACCAACATGCGATCGTGTACCACTACTACCTGGTGCATCTTGAAGACCCCAGGCTAGCGGTTGCAGTTCACTGGCTAAATTGCTCATCTACGAGTGACTCGTCCCACTTTTAAATGGCTGACCAACTAAACGCTGTCTAAATACCCACACAACCCCAATTTTATAAAAAATCACACTAAATATAATTATCACGTCCTAGATGTCGAAATAAGCAGTGTCGTTATGTTGACATCCATGACGTCATTTGCCACGCGCCCCTAACATCGAATCGGTGCCGGTTGAATCTGGACACTGTCCACAAAGTCGAACCGGTCGAATCCGGTTAAAGTTCTAAGGTTCATTGCACCGGTTCGAACGAGTCGAACTCCCGAAAGTTGGACCTAAAAGTTCGGTTAGACAAAATAATTTTTTTTTCATGCAAAGGTTATTTTAATTTTATGAACTGTTGCAATTAAAAAAAAAAACTAATTCTAATCACTGAAGAAGTAAATAACTTTTTTTTTGTACTGTATTAACTGAAATAACCAATCAGTGCTGTCCTTAATTCATGCCTTAGCTATCGTCATCCAATCCGAAGCCAACTGGCCAGCATGTCGCGCATGCGCATAGCAGTCGAACGTGAGTCGAACCTTTGTAGAACTTTTTACAAGATAGAAAAAGTCGAACCTGGTCGAACTCGAACCTCGACCGGTTCGCGACACCCCTAGTCACAGATCAGTCACGGAGCCACGGATCCACGGATCGAGCCGCCACGGATCCCACGGATTAAAGCCCCTCCATGTTTTAAAAGTAGCGAAATGTGCGTCGGTGCACGAGGCACGCTGCAGCACTTGGGAAGATCATGGCGACACAGCGCAGCACTGTGCTAGATTTCAGACGCCATGATCTTCCCAGAAGTGGCGCGCGGCACGTGTCTCGAGCATTTCTACAACAATGAATGGCACCACTTTTCCCGGGATAGAGGGGCTACCCCTTTACCACGGAGTAGAGTGCCTTCATACACACCCTACCTGCCCTACCACGGATTAGAGTGCCTCAATGTTTGAAGATAAAGTAAGTAGGCAGGCGAGCTGGTTGATGTTACACATTTTTGAAAATCGGAGACGACGGACGAAGGGGACAACACACAAACGTCTCAATCAAATTAAAATTGAGACGTTTGTGTGTTGTCCCCTTTTTCGTCCGTCGTCTCCGGTTTTCATGGATGGATGGATGGATGTTCCTGGCTATACCCTTTGTAGCGGGTGGTAGCTTGCGCCACCTAGCCTAAGAAAGACAAACATTTGATTTCTCGCGCCCTTCTAAGCCAATTTTCTACCCCTAACTATCACCAGGTAGTGTGGGATATCACCAGGATGACCTTTGGGGGATCGGGCAAAAATCTAAAAACATCACCTCCCGCCTTTTCCCCCCGGCGAGGGGAGTCGCCAATTTTCCTCTGGTCAAACCTTGTCAGCGTTACCCCAGCACCGGACCCACTGGGAGACAGGGTTGAGACTTTGGGCCGGAGCCACGCGGAGGGAGTCCCAATTTTCCTCTGTCCCGCCTGTCCCCAGCTGTGCTAGTTAGTTATGCATCATTCAATTTTCCCTAGATAATTTCCACCAATCTTCTAATCGCCTCTTTGTGACTGTAATCCTCTTCTCCTCTGTCCCTCCATCGTCGCCAGCAAACCCCAGGGCCCCGGCCAGATCTGTTACCCCTTCAGGGAGTGCAGGACGAAGCCCCATGCACTTTAATACCAAGTGCTCAAGTGTCTCACTCTCATTATGGCAGGCAGCACATAATGTGTCTATCTCCTGGAATTTAGCCCTGCTACATGCCTTGCGGCGTGAGGTCACGCTAGGGAACATCTCAGGGAAGGACGGGGCGTGGACGTAGGCCCTGCACCATACTGGTGGTTGACTTCACGCCGCGCGGATGCGCTTACCAAGGCGCAGGATATGCTGCTAACGGCCCGGACATGCGCCAACATGCACCATATTTTCAACAAAGGTACCGTGAGCTTAGGAAAACGTGCTGAGCTTACGATGATGACGTTTACCTAGTACGTGCGAAATTTTCGGCATTGGTGCGATCGCGCTACGAGCAGAAAGTTTCGAAATGCCGCCGACGAAGTTTTGACGCGAATGAATGCCGTGTCGCCAAAAAAAGAAAAAGCTAATTGGCGCTTCATAATTTGACGAGCGGCCTCAAGAGTCGCTTGAGAAAAATTGTTACGATTTTGCGAAATACCGGTAAACAACGCAATGTTACCGTCATAACCTAACCCTGAAACAAGAAAATCTCATTGTCTCAGGGTTTATATTGCGATGTTTTCGCCCGGCTCGCATGGCTACTTTCGCTCCTTGCAAAGGTTATCGTATCGCGGACGGCACGAACCGATGACCTGGCGGCGGCGGCTCGGCGAGCTTGCGACACGGGGACCGCCACCGACCGATCGCCGTCAGGGCGGGCGCGCGGCGCGAGACTCGCCTGATTCGCCGGGAGCCCTGAAGGTACGCCTGAAGCGTGAAGCTGCGTTATGCGACGAAGACCAAAGGCCATATACACCACGAACGAGCGAAAAGCCGATGCAAAGGCGTGCGCGAACGTAAACAACGGTAGAAAAGTGCCGTCATTCGCCGCTATGAAATGCGTCCCGCAAACTCGATAATCCGCAGCCGAATCCCTTTCACTGCCGCTCGTACTTTCTAACTTGACGGCCACTCTGTCTCGCAGGGCATGCCGACGAAACGATCGGACGATCATCGGGATCCGGGGTAATTGCTACAGCCGATAGCGGCGCAGTTTACCATTGCTCTCGCTGTGAAGGGCCGTCGAGTCAACCACCAGCATGGCAGATACCGGTGTTCGACGTCATCATGTGACGTAGGTGCAAGGCATGTATACGTCCTCGTCCTCAAAGCCCCCGTTCTCGCCTCGAACAGCAAAGAACTTCCCATTGAATTGTCAAACACATTTTCCTTTCTTATGTCCTGCTTTCGTGACCTGTACACTGTTAGAGCTGATTTATCCTGCATTCTTTCCTCCCACATTTTCCTCTCTGCCTCTTTCACCCCTTTTTCACTGAAGTAGTCTGTTCAGCCCCATCACCAGTGTGTAGGTATTTAAATGTAAGCTTTCGGGTTCGGTTTGTCCATTTTGTGTTTAAACTTTTCATGTATAAATACTTGAATACCTTCCGTGCCCACCGCGTATCATCCATTTCGGTCAACCTTTGTTCAAATTTCAACTTACTAACTGCCTCCCTGCTCTCAAAAGACGACCATCCCATGTCCCCCTGTACTCCCTCATTTGGTGTTTTTCCATGTGCTCCCAGTGCCAACCTGCCTACGCTTCTTTGTCGAATTTCTAATCCTGATTGAACCTCTGATTTCATGCACAGCACTGCATTGCCAAAAGACAGCCCTGGCACCATCACTCCTTTCCATATACCTCTGACTACTTCATATCTATTATAGTTCCATAGCGCCTTCAGCTTCATAATTGATGAATTTCTTTTCCCTTTTCTAATTATATTCTCCTCATGTTCCTCTAGATATTTCGTTCCCTCATTGAGCCAGACTCCCAGATATTTGTATTTTCCTACTTGGTCTATTTCGATGTTTTGTATCCTCAGGGTTCCCTCTTTTCGTCGTTAAACACCATTACTCCAGACTTTTCTCTACTAAAACTCATGCCCAATGTGTCCCCTTCCTCTCCACATATTCCAGCTAGTTCCTGTAACGTATCCTGAGTTATTCTGCCATAAGTACTCATGTCATCGGCATACATCAGTCCTGGTATTACCTGTACTACATTTCTCCCTCCTTCCATATAACTCACATCAAAACCTAAGTTGCTCTGCTCTAATTTCTTTTCCATTTCCCTGAGATATATCATGAAAAGCAGAGGTGACAGTGGACAGCCCTGCCTGAGCCCTCTTTTTATCGCTGCGGGTTGTGTAGTTTCTGCCTCCCATGCTATAATTACCTTATTGTCTGTATACACCTGCTGAAGAAACCCAACCAGATATGCATCTAAGTTATATTCCCTCAGCTGACTCCACAGTTTTTCCTGGCTCACATTATCGTACGCTCCCTTGATGTCCAAATAAGCTAACCACAAAGGAGTCTGGTTCTTCATTGCTATTTCTATACATTGTGTGGTGACGAATAAGTTATCTTCCAGTCTTCTATCTCTTCGGAATCCATTTTGGAGCTCACCCAGTATTTGATTTTCTTCTACCCATTCCTCCATTCTCCGCTTTACTATCTGCATAGCTAATCTGTATAGAACTGAAGTTACCGTTATTGGGCGATACGACTTAATGTTGTCCTTGTTTCCTCGGCCTTTATATATTAGTCTCATTTTACTCAGTTTCCAATCCCTAGGTACCTCTCCTCCCATAATTATTTGATTTATCGTATGTCGTAACTTCAATTTGCTTGTTTTTCCTAGTGTCCTAATGAGTTCCATGGGTATGTCGTCTGGGCCTGTCGCTGTACCTGCTGGAACCTTACTTTCTGCCTTATCCCATTCCCTTGCGGTCGTCTCCATTGTTACATAATTCTGCTCCTCCTCTACTCTGCTGCTGTCAGTGCTATCCACCGTCCCCCTCTGCTCAAGCTGGGAGAAAGCCCTTCGATTGTCTGCCTAATATATTCCCGTGCCTCTTCCCCCTCCACTCTTCTCCCTTCCTGTGTGGTTAGCACGTGTTGGAAACCATCTGTCTTTCTCCCTTGCGCTTTAATATGTTCCCAAAACCTTTTCGCTGCATTCCTATCTTTTTTATTTATTTCCATCATCCACTGCACTCCTGCACTCCCAATTTTGGTCTGTATTAAAGCTGATGCCTCCCTTTTTCGCTCTTGGAAGTTTTCCCATTTTGATTCTACCTCAGTTGGCAAGGCTCCCCTTTTCTTCGCCCACCTATGCTCCCTAGATGCCTCTTGGCGCTGCAAAATGGCTGCTTTGACCTCCTTATCCCACCAGCTTTTTGGTTTGTGTCTTTGTTTTTGCTGTCCTCTTTGTTTAATTCGATGCTTCTCTAATTCTCTTTTAAAGATTCCTATTAGATCCTCATATGCCCATTCCCTTTCTGGTTGTTTCGATACTATGTTCTCAATGCTTTTCGATACTTTTTGTATTTGAGCTTCACTCAGTTTAGGTTTACCCGCTCGTTCCTGGGCTTGTTGTTTTGGTTTGGATGCGCCAAATTTAACCTTAATTCGTTTGTGGTCACTCCCTAAGCTTTTTGTTCCTTCCTCGTCTATTTCCATACTTCCTAACCTGTCATACAGTTTGTGGGACATGAGGCAGTAGTCTATAGTTGAGTGCGAGTTGTTTCGTTCCCACGTTATTTTGCCGTCGCATTTTACTTTGAGCATTCACTAACACTAGGTCAAGGGCATCACAGAAATCTTCTAGCAACTTTCCGGTTGTATCTGTGAATCCATCAAACTCTTCTAAATGGGCATTCATGTCTCCTATGATAATTATTTCCTGATTAAGGCCAATTTCTCTGATGTCCCTCGAAATACATGTAAAATGTTCTGTATTTTCCTCCCTCGAGTCATTTCCTGTTTTCAGGTAAGCAAATCCCAGAAGAGTGTTGAGGCCTGTTACCCTACCTTTCAACCATAAGTGCTCTCTGCAGCCTTCCTCTCTCTTTCCCAGTCCTGTCCTTTAACTAACATGCCCAGACCCCCGCCTTTGCGTTCACCTTCCCTCCGGTTGCATCCCATCCAGGAGTAGCCTGATATGTACGGTGGTTCCTCCTCATCTCTAAGGTGCGTCTCTGCTACCCCATACACTGTGAAATTTTCAGCCTCTAATTGTTCACCAATCTCCTCCCACTTTATTCTGTTTCTACCCCCCTGCATGTTTATGAACCCTATATTGAGCCGATTCTTTCTCTTATTTTTATGGGGCTTCCTCCTGCTCTCCCTGCTGCTCCTGCGGTACTCACACCCAGTAACCTCTTCCGCCTCTGGTACCGGTACATCTTCTTCCACTATGTTGCCATTTAGCCAAGGATGCTCTGTGCTTCTAGTTCTATATTCTTTCTGTTTCCTAACTCTACAATTTTTCTGTTTCATCCCCCCTTCCCAGCCCCGGCCTCTAGGCTTCGTCCTTTAGGGACCTGTGTGTACTTAAAAAATACCTCACTGTGCATCCAATCCTCCGACCCACCCTCCTTCCGGTGTGCTCACAGTAGTGAATACCGTCCGCAACAAATGGACTGGCAGACGCTGGCTGGTACACCTCTCTGTTAATATCAATTACCTCGTACCCCAGCTCCCGCCCCAGTCCCCTTATGACCGCATTTGCTCTGACCACCTTCCTCTCCGTTTTTACACTCTGCCCCTGAATCTCCGGAATCGTGCACAAGACGATTTGGACCCCTTCAGCCGTCGCCCTCAGTTTCCGCACCCCGGCTTCGATTTGCCTCCCCAGGTTCTGTTCTCTTCCCTGCAAAACGTCGTTCAGCCCAGCGTGTATCACCACCAGGTTCTGCCCGTCCATGCTGTCCCATAAGTGGTTCTTTGCCCCCTCCATAACCTTTCCGATGCAGGCACCCGGGTACGCCTGCACTGTGACCCTCTCATCTTCCTTTACCTTCCAAGCGAGACCTGCCTTGAACCTGTTCACGTTCGAACTTCCAACCACAAGGACTCTCTTTTTCTCATTTGGGCCCGCTCCAGTCAAGCCCCCGCCAACTGCCCTTTCTGATTCACCGCATTTGTCTCCCTATTCTTCTGGCTGTTCTGCGTCAGCGCCCCCGCGTAGCTTTGTCCAACGCTGCCGTCGTCGTCCCCATCCCCGTCGCCCACGCTGGTGACCGACCGCGCCTCGTCATTTTGCTTCTCAGCCTGTCCGCCATTACCGTTCAGGGCGACCGTCTCTGTCCGACTCCCCTCTACTTTCTTCAGTCTCTCTTCCAGCGCCTGTCGCTCGTCTCTCTCCCTTCTCAGTTGGTTCTCCAGTTCCACAATGCGCGTTACTATTGTCGTGTTCTCGGTTTCCATCCTGTCTAGACGCGCCTGTAGGACGCACAACCTGCATAGGAAGTCTCCTGCCTCCGCTTCCTCAGCGCTCTCGAACCTGGTTTCCGACATACTAACCCAGATCAGACACTCCCCGCACTGCACCTGAACGTCCTTTTCGCCATTCTTCCCTACTCCCGGATCCCAGCCCAATTCGGCGCTAATCTCGAACACGTGGTACACCACGTGTTCTGCTGCTCAAATCTAGCCGATTTCCCCTCCTATATATACTCGATAGATGGAATTGGCAATCCTCTACGCCGCTCTCCCCCGTGTCTTTTCTAAACAACGCCGCTACCCCATCCCGCCAACCATTCAAACAAAGCCACGTGGCCCCGTTGATAGCACCTCCTAGATCCCGTGCCTACAAAAAACTAAACTTAACTAAACTAAAAATTATCCTATCCCCTGTCCCTACTGCTACCAAAAACTACCGTGCCTAGTCCATGCACAGTTAAATAGGAGAATAAAACAAAAAGTACTTAGTTTCGGGAGCTTTCGAAAACACGTCCGCTGCCGATGCCCTGTTCTCGGCCTCTTCAAAAATGTGTAGCCTCAATGTTGTTGGCCGCTAAACACTGAGGCACTCTACCACGGATTAGAGTGCCTTCATACACACGCGCGCTTTTGCCTGAGTGGTGACATCTCAGCCATTTTTACGCCCAATCGTGTTTTTGTGCATTTTGAAGTACGCGCAATCCGGTGTCAATCAGCTCGAGCGCGTAGCTTTGGCTAATGCAGAGACGCCATTTTAGCGCCCAAGTCACGCACCGAGTGCGCGAGAGCGTCACGCGCTGAACATTCAGTGCAACAATGGATGTCTTCACCCTGAGACAGACAGACATGTAGGCACCCTATCACGGATTACCACGGATCCACGGATACAACGGATTACCACGGATAACCACGGAGCGCCGTTCCCCACCCTGGTGGAGTCAGCTGGTAGAAACGTAGAAATGTGATAACTTCTGTACTTTACAACTAGATGGCGCTAGGCGCAACCTGCTTTTCAACTTTACATTTTTCATCTCTAGATTTTCCTAGCTTTTCATTGTTTGC
Source organism: Ixodes ricinus (assembly GCA_037355805.1). Classification (NCBI taxonomy): domain Eukaryota; kingdom Metazoa; phylum Arthropoda; class Arachnida; order Ixodida; family Ixodidae; genus Ixodes; species Ixodes ricinus. Next base: position 187,008 of record JAZHYW010054991.1, on the reverse strand, counting down.
GTGTAGTGGGCCATGGCGCTTGCGGAAGACGGGATGGATTGCGAGCCTCAAATTCTCGAGGAGCTGGTCCCGAATCCGCCTCCTTCGAAACAAAAGTAAGTTGTCGACTCGTATGTGTCTCGGGGCCCTGTAAATAGTCGTGGATATTTCGCGCAGTGTGCCACACAAGCGCCGTATGCCCCAGGATAAACCTAAGCCTTAACATCGGAGAATGGAGCTTACGGGAAGGAAGGTTGTCAGCGTATCGCCGTCGAATCGTTACGACTGGGATGCTTGCACGCGTAATGTCGACGCACGGAGCTTCGAACTCTGGGGGTTGTTGCTCTTTGTCTGAAGTCGGGTCCGGTGTTCATAACCGTTGCGCTTGTTGCACTCGGGACAAGGCAGTCCGGTTTCGGAAGCTTGTTCAGGCACCTCCGTGCCTTCGCTGATTCAGCTCTTATTTCCCCTCGGCATGCGCCCGAGGAAATGCATTTCGACCTCGTGTTTTGGTCTGTGATTATGAAACGGTAAACGTCATCGTTGTGTTTTTTTGTGCGTTGTATTGCTGCACTTGGTTTTGCCTGGGGGTTCTCGTCGTGCATAGTCTCGAATTAAATCTCGTGATATTGGGAGGTTACTACATTTAAGGTTGGCCGTAGAAAGTAGCGTGTAACCTTTGAGCTAGGGTGACCAGACGTCCCGTTTTGGCCGGGACAGTCCCGTTTTTGAGGTCCGCTTCTGCCGTCCCGTCTTTATGTCCCAAAAAAGAATCGTGTCCCGTTTTCGCAGGAGTGCATAGTTTCGAGGGATCCGGTCAAAATGGTCCCAACTGCCAACCCGGACAAAATGGTCCCAGCGTGGCATTATTTATTTGCTGTTTGCAGGTTTTTTGTATTTTCTACTCTTGATGGATATTAGCAGCAGCTTGTAACTCTGTGCACACAGTACGTGCAAGGGCTCCGTCCCTTGAACGACTTTTGAGGGTGTGGGTCATATGAATAAATTTTCGTATAAGGCCTTCGCTTCAGCAGCGTCGACTTCTTGTCTCTTAAGTGGTCTACGTAATAAATACGCTCATAATTGCGAAATCAATTTTTGATTTCTTTAATATACAATGTTCAGACAGAGCGATGCTGTTTCTGAAAAATAGAACACGGTTGTACGACAGGTTCATTTAAAAAAAACAGCTCAAGAACCTGTAGTAGGTGTATGGTAATGATTTCATTCCAAATATTGTTTTAGCTCGGTAGCGCTAATTTGAAAACAGGTTCTGGCGATAGAAAGATATTGATTACACACGTGGAATATATCGGTAGAAATCAAGAACCTTTGAGAAATAGAGCTACATGGTATAGATAGAAAGGGATCTAAAATTTGTTTCGAATGATTATATTGAAACTGTTGATATTATCCTTGAACGTGTGTCAAAATAAAAGTACCAAACGATTTTGTCCTATTAAGAGCGCTCAAAGTATTGATGAATTCACCTGGGACCATTTTGTCGGGGTTGGCACTTGGGACCTTTTTGTCCGGGACCATTTTGTCCTACACCTTAGTTTCGAAATTGGCACAAGGCGAGTTGAAGCAAACCAAAACTATGCCTACTCGTTACAAGTATATTTTACAAAAATACCTGGAGGTGCTTTAAAATATTTACCCACGGTAAAATTTAGAGAACTGTTCTTGCTCGCATACACTTTTTCTCTCGCGAACACTCGTGTGTAGGCATATTTTTTTTACTTACTGAATATAGCAGGCATGTATTATGTTAACGTTTTGAAATAGTCGCTATTGCATTAAATTTTTTCTTTTAAGACCCGTTCACACTCTTGCGACCTCTTAAACCTGGGTTCCTTAAAGCCTCTTACAACCAGAGGACACACTGGCGCCATCTATTGGGTAGCGGTATAAACTCGGTGGTCCGGCATATTTTTTTATTTCTCTCACGCATTATCCCTTCTTTCTTGGCTCGAAAAACTTTTGTCAATGTTATAAACGAGCCTTTCTGTGAGTATTACGCACATTTGACAGCAAAACCTTCGCTCTTGTGAAATGCAGTTCCAGGGTCACCGCATAGATGGTGCCACAATGCCAGTGTGTTCCCTCATCCTAAAAAAAATTTAAGAAGTTTTAACAGATCTCGTCTCTCTCGGTCGTACTCGGTCGCAAGAGTGTGAACGGGCCTTTAATCTCAATCTTTAATATGCCCCCTGCGGTCGTCACTTCATTACCGGTAAGAAATACGTTGATCAACTATACATGGATTGTTGGATGCTTCTGTTCGTACTCTGTGCACATTGCCATAGCGGCCAAGGCACTGTTTGGTGTCTGGTAGCGTCACGCTGCAGAGATGTGCTTTTACCTTTCTCGCTGCGTTTCTGTAATTGTGTAGTGTTTGTGGCACACTTGAGTTGGTGGTGTTGTGGCGGCACCGAGTTTACCCTGCTAAGATGCTGCAAATTCTAATACGGCAAGTGTGAGCACATTTCTTGGTTTGCAGGCAAACTTTCGGCTCTGTTTTATTGCCCGTCAACTCTCCTTGCTCAGCATGACGATACGCTTCGATGGGAGACTCATTGCTTTCAGGCTCTTCACCCATCCACTCGTGAAATAGTTATAGGCATCCAGGGCCTTGAAGGCCTTCATCTGTTGCAGCGACACATAGTTCGTCGACAAAAGCAGGTAGTTAATTGTGTCCATGTGCGTCGTGGCTGGCTGCTCGTCCGCATCTACAGTGGGGTCTGCGCCGACGCCTAGTGTGTATGGATCGACGCCGTTGCACATCTTCACTTTAGACTCATATCAAGCCCGTGTGGGGCCCACAAGCTCTTCGTAATAGGAAGGGCAGAACGCATAGTGAATGGCTTTCGCAATCGCGCTCTACGGGCCATACAAATTTTGTAGCGAAGTCGCACCGTGCGTGCGGCGGCGGCGTCTGCTCAGTACCTCGCATTAGCAGCCGGCAGGCAGGAGTAGAGGAAGTGACGTCATGTGAAAGCTATGTATACTCTGTCAGTTTTCAGTTTGAAAGCGGCCTTCACACCCAACTTTTGACACTTCATTGACCACCTTCTGCCTTTTTACATTGAATGTAGGCTGGTATGCTTATTAGTGCTTACTTGGGCTTGGAAAAAGCATACATGAGGCTCATTTTGATTGCAGGTTGTTACTTCAACCAGCAGATTTCTGGTAGTTTTTAGAAGGTTGTTTTGTAAACATTCCCCTGCGAATTTAGCTCATTGATCATGTAGTACGATGCAAGGTTAGTGGAACCCTTTGCACCCATGGAGCTTCTTTTGGTCAGGATGAATGCAGTAAGAAGCATCCAGCAGTTGTGTTGTCAGAATCAGGGTGCATGCTATATTGAACCATTAAAATGTATAGAGGTTTCACTGGCCAGTACTTAAAAAATTTGGCCCACAACCATATTTCAATTTTTTAAATATGTATTGCAGCACATGTTTCTGTCCTTAAGCCCCAGTTAGGGCTGGGCAATTGATCGATTAACATTCCGATTAACCGATTAAGGCTTTAATCGCGATCAAATTTTTTAACCGGTTAATCGGTTTTTTAATCAGTACCCAAAAAGATGTTGATTGGACGCACGCACGGCTCAATCCTGGACGACCTGCCCAAACTAGAAGTTCGCAGCTGGAGCAAAACTATGCAAGTCTTTGATTCGTTGAACTAGTGCCACTAAATAAGCTATACGCTTCAAAGAAACGACACTTGGCCATATTGTGTCTTAAAATCATGGTTTCCATTTATCTGAAGCTTTATCTGAAATCACATGAAACGCTTTTCCGCCCTCCGCATATGTTTAAACAGTTCGCGACAGAGCAAAGCAATATTGCTTGACCTTCCGAACACCGAAATTTTTTTGGGTTGTGGGGATATTTATACAGCGTGTAGTTGGTCAGCCATTTTAAAGTTGCGACGAGTCACTCGCTGTAGATGAGCAATTTAGCCAGTGCGGTACAACCGCTAGCCTGGGGTCTTTAACGTGCACCACGCAGTAGTGATACACGACCGCACGCCGGTACGATGCTCATCCAGATCGAAACGGGCAGGGGTGGGGCTCGAACCCAGGATCCCTGAGTTCTGCAGCGCGAGCTTTCGCTCCACGCGCGTCGAGCTGGGTGTGCGCTTTAGCCCACTCGGCCACCGATCCCCCAACACCGAAATCTAATGCTGAGGAAGTCGCATTTTGAATCATGACGATCGGCAGTTACGTCTGCTCTGCATACGAGCCAAAATGGCAGCGCCCACAACAATGTCGGGGAACGGAAGTGCCGATACCTCAAGCGAAGCTCATTTAGTAGTTTCAGGTTGAACTATATGATCATCAATTGTTAAAGTTCTTTGCGCCGTGTACCAGAGAGTAAAATAAGTCTTCAAAGGCAAGACGAGTTGTTGCATTCTTTTTAATATATTATAAAAATCGACGAAACCGATTAATCGATTAATTAATCAATTAAAGGGTGGCGATTAATCGGGTTAAAATTTTTAATCGACGCCCAGCCCTAGCCCCAGTCCTACTTTAAAACACTGCATACACAGTGAGCAGCAAAGAAAGAAAAAGATCCATAGCTGCCTCACCAATATGCCTCTGATGGTGGCATATGTTTGTGCTGTATGACCTTTCTTGCTCTTGTGCCATTAAACCATCAATGACTATTACCATGCCACATGTGCAAACTGATATTATAATTTTTGTTACTCCTCTGTATAACTTGCAGCCCCATACACCTCAAGTTTCTTTTTTTTTTTTTCAGACTTGTACTTGCAGCTTTTGTAGCATGTGGACATGACTCTAACATGGGACATATGTCGATAAAAGTTGAGGTTGGTTTATAAGCGCTTTGATGGACGTCCACATGCTTTATTTAGAACATATTTGTACAGTCCAGGAGCAATTGTGTATACTCCAACTCGTCTCGCACGAATCTGGCTTTCTGCGCACGTGCAGTGCCTGCACCCAGTGTGGGAAAACACATGCTTGTTTGTAAATATCATGGTTCTGTATACTGCTACTTCTCTCAGTGGAAATGTACACATTAAGCAGATGAATATACATTAGTGTTGTCATTCAATCACTTCGCTCAAGGATATACATATATGATGCATGATTATAGTCATTGTCCTTTTCTGGTCATCACATTTTCCAACTGCACAGGTAATTCTGACTAGCCACATCGCTGCTAATAAAAGCAAGCAGCCTCAGCATGGATGTGGCAAGTGTGCTCGAGTGCTGGGGCACAGCTTGTAAGAACATGCCTATTGTTGTAAAATAAAAAGAAGAGAACTTGGGGATGCCCGAGCCGGGAAGAAGGGGGGGGGGAATTTAGGTGCCGTTTTTGCTGCTACAGACAACGCTGGCTTTGCTCCATGCGGCAGTTAATGCTTTCGCCTTAATAAAGCTTCCGAATCAAACTTAGTGGCAGAGCATCCTTGCCCTGGAAATGCTGCGAAGTTGAAACTCGGGATACTTGACGCTACCAAGGTGGCCACATGCACAGTGTTGCCAGACCACCAAGCAGTTTCGCATATCGTCTATTGGAAGCACATTCCGTCGTTGAGCTTGGTCTACGCACGTCAATCGTCTCAATGCAGCCGACTTTTACAGTGGGTCAGCAGCGCGTCATTCCACTCAATGGCGATGGGTCAGGATGTCAGCTGGTCAACGGAAAATCCTGGGTGTGTCGCTGTATCGTTCCACAGCCGACGTGACAAACGGCGAACTGCAGTAGCTATTGCAGGGCTTCTTCAAATATGTATTGCGTCAGTCGTTAAAAAAAAAAAAATCCTTTGGTGCAACGTTTTTTGAGCGCCTGCCTAGTGCAGCAAGGATGATTGTGGAGAAGCAGGAAACTCTATAGAGAATATGAAACAACCCGTGTTATGCCTTCGCCGGTGCAATAATAATCTGAGAATATTTCGACTGTGCTCAGCTGCACACGTTTATCCCCAGTTGAAAATGCATATTGTGGCGTTAATCACAGAGAGAAAAAAAAGAAAAACAAAGTGCTGTTTCCTTTTTGGCGCTATTATGCCTGGAAATAAACGCGACCGATTGATCAATTAAAGGGTGCCGATTAATCCTGTTACAATTTTTAATGGATGCCCAGCCCTAGGCATTTATTCAATGTTGTACTGGTAAGCTGCATTGACAGTAGTGCCAAGTCAACTATTCTTACTTCGGAAACCAGCTTATCCCACAAGATGACATAGAAGTGAAATGCCACATATCTATCATAAAATAAGGTGAGAAATATTTTCACCATAGGAAAGTAATTCCTGAAATACAACATTTTTGCAAACATTGTCAAAGCTGATGCATGGGTTGCACTGGCGTCACATCGCATACTTTTGACCATCATGTAAGAGGAGAGGGAAGCTGCTTTTGTAAGATTTTTGAGTGATGGCTTAATCTTCTATAATCTTGTGGGAAAAGAATAGCGACGCCTGTGCAGATCCGGGTGGTCATCTTAGTGCTCTTTGAATAACGTCACGTGCAACCCATGTTACGTTCTCGAACTCTCAGAGTGTCCGGAGATGGTTCGTTACGGGATTTCGTAAACATTTATTATGTCTTGCAGTTCGCACTATTTTTTTAATTGAACAACAGTGGTTTCAAAAATGTTCTAAAGTAAAAAAAAAACGAAAAAAACGGAATGGTTTTATGACGTTACTGAACGTTTGGCCATGGGCCCAAAGCTGCCTTCGTCCCCTAATGGAGCATTATCATTTTCTGTGCTTCAAAATTTAGGTGCCAAATGTTGTCTGTCCTTCCTATGAAACTTTTATGCAGCCTAAATACTTTTTCCAATAATGTCTCAAAACACGTGCATTCCAAAAAAAAAAAAGAAGTCATAATGCGAGTCATGTAATAAAACAAGTATGCAGGTATTTACCCAGTTCATCCCCAAAATGTTTGTTAATATAGCGGGGAATCCATATTAGCGGGGTCCACATTAACGACACATGACTGAGTATAATTGTTTTGGTACCGATTATTTGGGAAAGCATTAAAAGCTTTTTCAGTACTAGGATCATCCTAGTGCATCGTCTGTCCACTATTACCTCAGTCATGTTTCCTGGTATAAACGAATGAACTTAATTTCGATAGTTTGTATGACACATCACAGTTATGTGATGTGTCATGTGAAACACAGGAGTGTTTCACGAAACGTGGACAAATTCGAGAGAGAGAGAGAGAGAGATAGTAAACTTTATTGTGGAAATGGAGTTTTCCATATCCCAGCCCTAGTCCAGGCCTATGCGGTCGTTGCAGTCTCTGTCCCATCCAGCACATTGCGAATGTGGGGTACAAGGGGTGCCGCTACAGCCTCTGAAGTTCTGGAGGGGGAAAAGTCCATCCCTCCCAGCTGCTTGGTGTACGTTAAGGGGTAGATGCGTGAGAGATTGCTGTCGGCTTTGGTGGGCTGCCATGCATTCCCAGAGTGTATGTTGGTTGGATGGGTATCCTCCGCAGTGAGGGCAGGAGGGGTATCTTGGCGTTTTGTGTATGTAGTGAATGTAGTTTTGGATGAGGAAGGAATTTGTCTGTGCTCTACGAATGAGGGTTGATTCTTCTCTTGTGTGAGTTCGTGAGGGTGATGGGAAGAGATGGAGGCCTTGGCGTTTTTTCTTTAGATTTTGTTGCCTGGCTTTGTGAAGGATTTGTCTTTCTTGTTTGGGGTCGTATTCCTGATCACAGGGCCAGGCGAGGGCTACCCGGATTTGGTTCGCGGGTAAGCTGATGGGCTTGTATGTTCTCTCTGGATGCTTGGTGTCCTGGGACCCATTCAATTCTAATTTGGAGTAGTGGGTACTTGTGCATGTGGATGTTGCAGCTGGTTCTGTATTGATGTGGGAAGTTTGTTCTTCAGAAAAGCCCTGCATGCATCCTGGCTGTCTGTTCTTACGATTATTTTATCGTTGTTTTTGGTGAATTTGGTGATGGCAGTTGCGAAAACTTCGTGTCGCAACGGAAAAATGCTTGTGTGGTTTTTTTGGTCCTGGGCCAGGGGCCTGTTTAGGAAAATTATTAAAGTTTGGGATAATTAGATTGTTAATCATTTTTGCATCATTAACTTTTTTAATATTGTGTTTAAGGGCACGGTTTCAATTAGAAAATTGCTGAGCATCATCGAAAAACACTAAATCAACAAATTGCAGAACGATAGAAGGCACGCGCAGCATTTTACGGCTTTCTGAAAAACACACAAATTCGACGGGTTTTTAAGTTTCGGTTTGCAATCGGAGCGGTTCTCGGCCCCGACGGCACCGCGCCCCGTGGAGAAATAGCGCAACCAACCTCTGCTGCGCTGTCATCGCGCGACGCAGCAAAGGCATAGAGTAATACAGTAAAACGTAAAGAGTGGCCACTCCCATAGACCCCAGCGGCCCACTCGACTAACAACGCTCCTAGCGGCCGCCGTGAAATTTTTCTCGACTTCCTGTTTGGATGCTTTCGGTTTCGTTTTTCAACATGGATAGGGTCACAGAATAATAGTAGTCAAATAGATGGATAACTAATATTAGTGCTTCCAACTGTATTGTGCGGTAGCTTGCGCCACCTAGGCTGCCGTGACTAACTACAATTTTAAGGACAGAACGAGCAGGTTGGTAAGAGATAATTAAACTTGAGGAAGGAAACGAGAAGGACGGACACCTCACAAACTTCCAACTATGGTTGTCCGTCCTTCTCGTTTTCTTCCTCAAGTTTAATTACAATTTTAAATTTGGTTACGGTTGCTAATTTAGAATTTACTTGGGCGTTTGAGCTGTGTATTCAACAACTCAAAAGCACGCTTAAATTCATTTACAATTTCATAACAGACAGCTAACGAGGTAACCATGTACAATCCCAATATGAAATATAAAACTATGTCACGGAACAAGAAAAAAGAACAACCAACAGAAGGCAGCAATTAACAAATATTAAAACTTTTATTTTGGCCACGAAGATAATGATAAAAAAATAGTTACTTTACATAAAAAACAGAAACAAAAGACCGTGAAAATTATTTTTGCACTGAATTGTTACAGGACGTGTTACAAAGAATATTTTTCAGAAAAACCCCATCAGCCTTTTTGTACAGGTTTGAGGGAGGAAACATCTAAAAGTTCACAACTGACACCAAAGCCGGGTGACCCAATACGAAGATCCATACCAATAAAGAAACATTAAACACGAACACACTAGAAAAAAACACACATCAAGTGGTTCTGCAGTCGCTAGTAAAGACTGGTCAACTGCTGGCCCGCAACCTGGTCATTACAAATTATACCTGGAAATGCTCGGCGTGCAGTGTGCACCGTTCTGTTAAGTACCGTATTTTCCGGACTATAGTCCACACACAGGGTAGTGGTATAGACTCCATGGAGTCCATACAAATTTGTTTGTGTGCCCACACAAACAAATTCTCCTAAGTAGCTCGCCGTGTAAAATGCCTGCCTTGTTAGCGCACAAAAACTTCTAGTATCAATTATTAAGACACAAAAAGACTTTTAGCATAACAAATCATTATTTAACAATCTGTTATCCACAAATTTTGTAGCGTCTATCATAAGGAACAATCTTGCAAAAACAAATCCTTGTATATTCCACACCTGCAGATTGTCCCCACAACATAAAATTGCAATTCAAAACATGACTAGCCCACGGCTCTTGTCCAATCAATATGACTCTTCTTGCCTATGTGCAAGCTGCACATCAAACTAAAGCAGCAATCGTGAACAAGACCAGGAAAGGCCCAATGACTCCCAAGTTGCGTGACCAATGGACAGGACTATGCATAATAGAAAAATGACAACTCTCCCATTCAACGTGGCCATACATAAAGATACAAAGACAAATGATCTTGAAATTAGATGTTCACTAATATAGCCCGGTGGCCTGCGACCCAGCCTTAAAAAAGTAATACCAAAAATGCTTGACACTCGGTTTGCACTGCACAAATAAAACTTTCTTCGCACCTGTAACACAAATGTAATAAAATGCAAAATTAATGCTAAACGCATCTTTAAATTTATACTACCCTTTAAACTTCACCAGTTGTGCCCCAGAGACGCAAGTTTGGAGCCTAACTCTGTCTAAATTCCGGTTAATAAAGCGTATATGCCAGCAAAGACGTACTCTGCAAAACATCTTTAAAAACTTCGTATGGCACCCACACACCCAACTGATTTGCCAAACTGACGTTGGAGGCCCCTTGGTCGCATATGACAGCCTTTACAGTAATTCTGATGTCCTTTAGCCGTTCGATCAGGGATGTCAGCAAGTTACGAAGTACGGTCGATGGCGTCGATGTATGCCCAACAGTGTAGGCGACAGGCTGAACCCACCTCTTAGAAATAACAGAGAGTAGGACAACCAAGGCTCGGTCTGCGATTGTGGAAGTGCGTTCGATGCCATCGTCCGTAAATCCTTGAACGACATCCTGAGTGACATCATAGGCCAAGTTCTTTTTTAGGACCATCTCGTCAAAGACGAGGGTACAGACTCGGTCCCGTTCATTCCACGACTGCATCTTGGTCGAGATAGACGACATTATTCCTGGAATAATTCCGGGTGTCATTTTGATATTACACAGCCAGCTTCTCAGGGAGCGCCGAGAAGGCAGAGTGAAATGTGCGGACAAAAATCGGTACGCTTGCGGCCCACAAAAGTTTAAGTGTAAGGCAAACTTTTTTAGCCACAGCGGAAATCTTTTTCCCCTGCCCTTCGACCTCAGTTTCACATGACTTGACACCAGCTGGAATACCTCCTCAGTGACATGAGGGCGAATCATGGTGAGGGCTTCTGTAGCTGTCTGAGGCGCCTTCTGCTCTTGCTTCCGCAGTCTTGTGATGGCCTTCCTGTAGCGCGAAACCTTGGCTTGAAGACGCTTTATGACGTCCTTAGGTCTCACTGCTGACTTGTGGAAACTGGGCGTGGAAGCGCGTGAAATAGCTAGAACCAAGAAACACAATATTAGCCAGCTGAGAAACAATATATGTGGCCATAGAGTTGAGCTTGTGCACTCAACTCTGCATTATATTTATATAATGTGAAAAATCAACACCACCTTATATTTATGAGTCTTAAACTTTTAGGTCATTAATGCCTGTTAACTAAAGATATCCAGAAGCAATACCGACTTTCTATTTGCACAGAAAGTCTTACTGATGAAAAGCATAGAGGCATCCGCATAAGCAAAGAAAATTAGACACTTACAAGCCTCGGCTGATTCAGAGCTGGCAGAGGAGAATGGTGTCACTGGGCTGAGGTCTGAAGGCGTACGAGGCACTGGCCTGCACGATATCTGCAAGAACTTGGTTATCAGAAACAAGTTGTTGCTTCAAACAGAGTCGCTTCCTCACCATGAGCTGCCCTGGACAGGGTGACCGGCTGGCTGTCCGAAGGCGTGCCGTGCGAGGTGCTGGACTCCACGAGGTCTGCAAAAATTTGGCTATTAGAAACAAGATGAAGTCACCTGCAATTAACAAAATGTTGGACACGACAGCAGCAGTGTTGGGGGTGTAACACAGCAGTCAACACGTTCTGGACATTGAAACAAAACATTTCTAGATGATGGGAAGGTTCGGAGCTAGGGAAGCTCCGAACCAATGCTACTAAGACTAAGTGAACACACGATATTGTGATGCAGATGCGCAAACATGACACGATCGCCTAAACGTGACCATATCACTGATGCTAGATAGAAATAAGAGTAATGTCAGAGCTTACGAAGCAGTAAAAGTAGAGTTACATGTAAGCCAAGTTTTTCTACTGTATATTTTGCATACATCGGGAAGTGAATAAAGCATTACCACGACATATCACAGACTGCCAGTGTTCCTGTGGACGAACACTGGGCACTGCTGTTTTTGGTCGTGTACAGTGAAGTGGTCACTGCACACGTAGTAGCTCGCATATAGTAAAATCCCGTAAGGGCGCCCTCCCCCGAGAGATCGCCCATCCCGTTTTTCTGGCTCAATATATGTAACATAAAAATTCCGAAACAGCGCCCACCCCCGATTCCCGTTGGACGTCAAGCGATGTCCGACGGGAATCGCGCATCAACGGCGCGATCGGCGGTACCAGCGTGTCCGAGAAGCGAGTTCATAGCGGGTTCCCGCGTTTCTGTCTGCAATCTGCGCGCGATATCGGCTCGCGTAACACGCTAGTTCCCGCGTGTATATTGCATCGTGAAATGCGAATCTGCTGCGTTCGCGATTTGCGGTATCCGTTCCCGAGTTCGTAGCAGGTTCCCGTATTTTTGTCCGCAATCTGCGCGTGCGACATCGATTTTTAGCTGTAACACGCGCGAGTTGTTCCCGCGTGTATATTGCATCGTGAAATGCGATTCTGTTGCGTCCGCGATCTGATAAGGTGACATTCACTTGACGTCACTCGCTAGGTTCGCTGGCATCGGCCACCCACTGGTCGCCATCTTCGAGGTCTCTTTTCTACCGCACGTAGCGTGTCGGCCGGGCACTTTCAGCGTGGCTTTAGCAGCATTTTACAACTTTAAAGGGCCTTTTTGACCGAAACTAGGGGTTATTCTTGTACTTTGGTGCTTTTGAAGCGCCGTAGGAATATTTTTTGTGTGTTTTAGTTCGTTTTTGTCGCTATCGGACTCGTTCACCGCGGCCAAGTTGCTCCCTCGGCTCCATGCAGCGCTCCGTGTCGCGCGCCGTGCCCACGGCGGTAGCTCTTGCGAGAACTGATTTTTTTACTTTGGTGCTTTTGTAGCGCGGTGTGATTACTCTTTGCTTTGTTTTGCTAGTTTCTTTATTGTTTTTCTCTAGCGGATTTTCTGCACAACGGCCGTGTAACCGTGTTGCTGCATCAGCTCTGTGTCGTACGTCGTGCCTTCGGCGTTTGTTCATGTGCAGAAAATTACCGTGCGGCTCACCGAGTGCGCAGCTTATGAAAAATATGGCGCATTTTTTATTAGCCCAAGCGATTTAAAAACCGCATGTAGGCGATTTGGCGAGCGACAAGACAAGCGACCGCGACCCGCTTCGCTGCCGCTCGGTCACTCGCGGGACGAAGCAAACCGCATGAAAGCGACGGGACCAAACAACGACCAAGGTGATTAGCGCCAAGTTTTCTAGAAATCCCAAAACCGAGCTACGCGACGAGCGACAGTGAAGGGTGAACCGCATGTAAGCGATTTAGCGAGCAACGGCGACAGCGACGGGAGTCGGCGACGAGCGACGGAGATTTCTCACGGTCGCTCGTCGCGACGCTCGGTTTTTGATTTCTAGAAAACGTCGCTTATCGCTTTGGTCGCTTACTCCCGTCGCTTTTATGCGGTTTGCCTCGTCGCGCGAGTGACCGAGCGACAGCGAAGCGGGTCGTCGTCGCTTGTCTCGTCGCTGCTGCCGTCGCTCGTCTCGTCCCGTCGCTCTTCAGCCTTTACACAGGGTACTCGGCGGCAACAAGGAAACTAAAACGGTCCGCCCCCGAGATAAACTTTTTCTCTCTTCTGTTCAACGAGATATGAAATTAGCACACACTACCAACGGACGACTGCGTACGCGCGTACCCAAGCCTGTCAAACCGCGACTGCCGCGACCTCGAAGATGGCGGATCGACGGTGGCGCTCCCTGGCAAAATCGAACCTGCAGGCCCAGTGAATACCACCTATTTGTTTTTGTGACATGCGACTTTGTAGCGTATTTCTGTGTTTTTGTCCGCGATCTGCGCGCGCGATATCGGTTTCCGTGATAGGCAAGATTGTAGCGGGTTTTCGCGTCTTTATTGCACCATGAAACTTGAATCTGCTGCGTCCGCGATCTCCGGTATCCGTTCCCGTGAGACGCGAGTTCTCGGCGGGTTTCCGCAAGTCCTTCGCACCGTGAAACACGAATCTGCTGCGTCGGCCACTTGTGGTATCCTTTCCCGTGACACAGGAGTTTGTAGCGAATTCCCGCCTGTTTATCGCATCGTGAAACGCAAATTTGCCGTGTCCACGATCTGCGGTATCAGCTCCCGCGTCACGTGGTTTGTAGCGGGTGCCCCAGCGCTTATTATTAATTTTTGATAAAGTTTTGCTGTGGCATCCCCAAAGTTAGCCCACCCCATGTTATTCACCATTAATCTCTTCATTTTGGGTGGGCGTCCTTACGGGATTTTACGGTAGGCGCGCCGCCGGTTTGTCCATGAGGTCATGTCTCTTGGCGTACTCGACCCACGCCTTAGACCTGTGACATGTAGTACAGGTATATAAATGCCTGAAGATGACTTGGACATTAAAGTGCCAGAGGCGGTTAATACATAGGCCATCTCTGTTTAACAGGAATGCCTCTGTCCCTTCATCACAGATATATAATTTTATTTGTTCCTTCGAAGTTATAGGATGTCACAAAAAGAACAGCAGAAATTTTCAATGACAACTATTTTTGTTCATGATATATTCAGTGAAGTGTTACGTCTGTGCTGATGTGAAGGCAAACACACAGTAGTGTCCTATACATTATTTTCTCATAAGCCATGTGAGATTACGAAGTACAGTTTTAAGAAAAATGAAATACATAACAATTCTACGGCTGGTAAGTGACTGTGTTACTTAACCACCTTAGTGTAGTTTGAGCAAAACTTGGTACTGTGAGTACTCTAGAGCTCTGGTCCTTCGTCTCGCCTGCACTGTTTTTAATCATCACTATGCAAAAGAACTCGCCTAAGTTTTTCCCTTACTACAGCTTTGAAACTAGTTTTGAAGAAACAAACTTTCCGTTCTTTCGCTTTGACAGCTGAACAGTCATCCAGTAAGTTTTTAGAACAAAGACAGATGGAAACCATGGCTACCTGCTGTCCCGTGGAACCCGGAAAAACTTTGTTCCCGGTTTCTTGCACGTTCTTCCGTTGTTACCGCACCACGCTACGCAGCAGTAGCTACCGTAGCTGGGCATTTCGACGGCATGCGCTGCAGAAGAAAATTTACAGAATTGGCGCCGTGAGATTCCGATATGCGCTGCGAAAAGGGAGCTGGTCATGACGCAATAAACTGTACTAATATACAAAACACAAGGTCAAGTTCGTACTGTATAAATCACGAGGTAACCACGGTGCACGAACAGCGCCCTTAAATAAAAAGATGAATTACATGTTAGTATACACCAACTCGGACGACGTGAAACCAATGCTTCGGCGCCTCATGATACTATGGTTCACTATGGTACTCCAGCATACTCCAGCGCGCAGGATGCTCCGAATTACGCAGATGATCGGATGCCTTGCTCACCTGTGATTTCATTTCTCTGAGCTGGCTGTTCTCGACCAGATCAAATTAAAAGCACGGTGCTGCGGCATGTACTTTCAACATTAATAAGGACAAAACCTCACGCAAAGAACGAAAAACCCGTGCGAGTAGGATGAAACCACACCACATTGAGCGAAGCGTCTCAGGACCTCTCTTGGGCGTCACCGACTCTCGGCCCCCGCAGAAACTGTGTGCACAGCTCCATTTCACCGTAAGTGCCCGGAAAGAAACAACTACGAGAGAGAGCTCGACGCTTTAAATGAGCATGTAATGCACGCGCGTTTGAGAAGTGAAAGCTGGAATCAGCGTCGCTGAAGACAACGCGCACGTGTTTGCAGCGTCAGACGCTTCTGCCCTGCTGCATTTCACGCTATGAAACCTGATGGAACAGAGAAAAGCGGCGAGCCCGAAAGACGCTGACGCCCAACAGACCCGTGAAACACTCCTCATGTGGTTGCGTAATAGTGTTTTGAAATGGCTCACCTTTTCCACGAAGTGAACACCGAGAAATCCACGTGACGACAGGAACAGCAGGCAGACCGCCCGAGCCGCCGAGCCCAACACCCAGGCTGCTGTTATGGCGGCGTTTTGCCCAAGCGGAAGTCGCAATCATTGGAATATTTTTCTCTAACCTTCGAAGCTACTAATAATTTTAAAAGCTTCTAAATTAAGATAGAACAATTTATGAACGGTGCAAATATAACAAATGTATAAATAATTAGGCACCATGGCGCCAGCTGGCGGCTGCCGTGAAACCTACTTCCTGGGCCGCGATAGGGTCCGAGTGGCCACTCTTTACGTTCTACTATGTTACTCTATGGCAAAGGCTTGTGTCACTCTTTCTTCACGGGGCGCTGTGCCGTCGGGGCCGAGAAGCGCTCCGATTGCAAACCGAAACTTAAAAACCCGTCGAATTTGTGTGGTTTTTCAGAAAGCCGTAAAATGCTGCGCGTGCCTTCTATCGTTCTGCAATTTGTTGATTTAGTGTTTCTTGATGACGCTGAGCGATTTTCTAATTGAAACCATGCCCTGAAACACAATATTAAAAAAGTTAATTACGCAAAAATAATTAACAATCGAATTATCCCAAACTTTAATAATTTTCCTAAATAGGCCCCTGGCCCAGGACCAAAACCACAGAAGCCTTTTTCCGTTGCTACGAGATAGTTTTCGCAATATCGAATTTGTCCACTTTTCGTTAAACGCCCTGTATAAAAGAAATGAAAAAGTAATGGAGGTTGTAACGCGGCTACAAAACGATTTTGAGATTTAAAAAGATAAACAACAAAAAAAAAACGGAAAAACATTTAAATTTAAAAGTCGCCGCACTCCAAATAAAAAAAAGTTCTAAAATTTGTAATGGCTGGATCGATCGCAATGCTCGCGTTATTTGCTCCAGGCTTGTTGGATAATTGAATTCTAATTTGAAGGAGCTTTTGACCGCAGAGTTCGTTTCTATTGCAGCCCTGCTGTGCGCAGTCACAGAAGTCAGAACAGCAGTTTTGCCATTTTCTTGGCATGCTGCGTGGGACGGCCTACTGTAGAAAAACCCAGTTGACGCAACGTTTTTCCAAGTGCCTGTTTAACTATGCGTACATATTGCACGCAATGCCACATCCTACATACGTAACATGTCACTTTTATTTTTTACTCCGTGCTTTTGGTCTGGCTGGCGCGTGGGAACATCTGAAGGTTTTTTCAACGAGTTCTTTCGTTGTTGTTTTCGCTTTTTGCCTCGTACTTTCTGGGTCGACTTGAAAGGCGGTTTGTTGCCTCTGTTGCGCGTGTGACATTTCCGGCTTTCCTAGCTTAAAGGGACCATGAAACGCTCTTGAAATCGAATTTCATCCACCGCACGTCGTAAAAGGTGTGAAAATAAAACCAAAACACAAAAATAGAGCCCCCCAAAAAAAATTTCGCTATAGACCTTTTAAAAGAAAAGCGGTGTCTTTTACACCTTCTTTCCTTCGAAAGCTGTCTGCCTTTTCCACTGCGATGCATCAGCGGTGCCAAGGCACGTCAGCCAAATCCATGTCGCCTATTGGATAAGAGCCTACCTTACCAGCACCGGGATCATAAACAATAAATGGCCGGGGAATGTTTCTCCAAAGTTTTGTTAAAGAGTCTTTTGATTCACATTTTGTTGCATAATTAGTGATGTGACGGATATTTCTGAATTTTATAATGCTCGGAGCTATGCGCCATCTATCGTGGGGTAACGAAGCAAGAGAAAGATAAGACTGCGCCTGCGCTGCTTCGCGTTTCTGCTCTCTGCTGAAAAACATGGAATCGGTGGTGATCGTCGACGTGGTCGGCGTGGTGGAAAGCTCATCGTTCCCCTTAGAGCGCTATCCTTGACTGAATTCTCGTCGCGTGTTGCGATGATAACCCAGTACGTCCTAGATGGGAAGATCCATCTACTTGTGCGGCGAAGTTGTGGCGGCACGCTCAAGACAGCAGAAACGCTCGTGCCGTCGTCTTTGTTTACTTCGACTACAGTGGTGCTTTCTCAGCATTTGTCTCCTCGAACATCGCCCGGATCTCTTATTTGAACTACGAGAGTGTCAGCAAGAGCCACTTAAATACCCTGTTCACACTCGGAGCGGACACACGCGTTTGATCGAATTGCTGGATTCGCGCTGTTGGATCGCGTCTTGGTAAGCGCTTCGGGACCTATCTTTTACGATTGCAACTCGATGCTCACGGGACACTCGGCCAAGAAAGGTTGGTTTGGCATCGCGTATAGCTCCCACGAACTGTTATAGCTCGACAGTGACGTAGCGTCGTGTCAGAATAAAAATGGCATATACCAAAGTGTGCATGCCGTGTTGCGAAGGTAATCAATGTGGCGTTTATTCGAGGCTCTATATCACACAAAACAAGGAGATAGAATCGATGAGAGTCCCTTTTCGATGACAGCGTTCGTCACCGCCTCGGAAAACAAGGAGATGACAAGGGAAGGAGATTGCCCTTTTAGTCTAAAATTGAGTTCAGGGATCAAACTTAAGACGGGAAGGTACACAAGGGTCGCGCGGGCATATTCCATTCGGCAAGCCAGCCGGTCGTGGGCAGACGGTCTTTGCCAAGGACCGTCGTGGATCCAGCGTTCATGTTCGTCGTGGTCAATTTCAAGTACCTACTTTCTTTTTTCTTTTTTCTTGCTGTTTGAAGTCGGGACGCGCGAGAAGAGTACATAGAAAAATAAATGTTCGTTGGTCGTCGCGACCAAGTAACTGGGCGACGCTGTCGGCCATGTTGATTTGATCGTAAAAAGTGCGCAAGACAGCTCCGGGGCTGTCATAGGATTCCATCGTAACCTGCGCAAAAGTTACGAGTATTTCGTTTCGTGAGTACGAATTTGTCTTATGTTTTGTCTTACGCACGTTTTTGGCGTAAGATAGTTGCGTGAATCTGGCCTCTGATCTACGAAGTTGTTCATACGCCGCGCGATCTGGTTCTTACAAGATTTGGTTGTCTGAGGAAGAAGCGATGCTTTTGGCTTTTGGAACGTGTGCGTCGTGATAACATAACATACTATATCGAGTCTAAAATCCACCTACATATATCTTCATTCTCTACATAAAGTGGGAAATTAGTAATGCTCCACGAAAAACCGGACTTTTTTTTTTACTTCTGTTTTTGAGGTGATTAGCTGAGTTCGTGAATGCTGAGCACGTGCTGACAGCATTGCTTCCACTGTGCTTTCGCAACGTGCATTCCACACCATCAAGATTGTCGATCTGGTTGTGAGCATGCGTAGTCAACAGCGTACTCAAGTATGGCGTCCATTGTGCGGCAAATCTTGCGCACGATGAAGTTTCCTTTTTTTCCCTCTGGGGCGACCTTTTTGTTATATATATATATATCTGGAAAGTCGAGACTTTCGGTAATGTTACCAAATCAGATCACCTGCACCCTGTATGGCTACTTTCTGATATGGACTGGTTTAGTTTGTCTCGGCGGTTGGCTTCGCTTGTTTGTGTTGGTGTTTATCAGGGTGTCTAGCGACCGGGAATTGTCAGGGAAATTTTAATTACCGGGAAAAATCGGGGAATTGTCAGAAAGCCAGTCCAGTCAGGGAAAATGAGCCGGAAACACCATGGAGTGCCCTGAGCAGACTTGAGGACTTGGGGGCAGAAAAATAGGCAATGCATTCTGCTTAGAGTGGAGCGCGGGCTCTGATCACCCGATGTAGAGTGTGCTACCCGATGCAAAGGGAACAGCCGACAAATCCAGTCCAAGCCTTGGATTGGGGGCGTGACACTAGGCTAGATCCAGTTAAAGCTACTAGGTTTAGTATCAACTGGGAAAGCCGCAGACCCCAATCCAAGCCTTAAGCCGAAAGTATCCTAAAGTGTGTATCTGGCGGCCATGCTGCCTTTCGGTTATTCACGTGTGTGGTTGAGCGTCGTGTTTTCATTGTGTTTCCGGAAGTGGCCTCTCCACTTACGTCGGCTGCAACAAAGTGCTTGTTTAATCCAGAGTGGTCGAACCTGAATATTTCCTTTAAGTACAAAGTACATTCCCCAAGTTTGTTCCTGCTAAATTTACATCACAAAATTATGATTTGTCAACTTTGCAGCAATACTACGGGGGGGGGGGGGATATTCTACTTTTACCAGGAACGCGAGCAGGCGATGCATGCTAGACACGCGAGCAGGCAATTCAAACGGCGTATCGTAAACGGCATATAGTCATCTGAAAACGTGCTATCGTCTTTTGAGACGTCGTCTGGTTACGTTCCCACCGGCGATGCGATCTAGTCGCGCGATAACTTTCATCGCAAAAGCGACCATCGCGGGCAAAAAGCGACGCGATTTGAGCAGTCGCTACTCGACCCGACTTTTTGCGATGCGATCTAGTCGCGGAGCGGCTGAGCCAATCAACGGCGTTCGGGGCGAGAGTTTTTGAGAAGCGACTCGCCAACGAAGGCGTTGGACTCGCTCATCGCGCACGCCGGTGTAAGCAGTCGCGCAATGCAACTAAATCGCATCGCAAAAAAAAAAAAAAAAAATTCGATGGTCACACAGGCGAGTCGTTTTTCGAAAACTCTTGCTCCGAACGCCGTTGATTGGCTCAGCCGCTCCGCGACTTGATCGCATCGCAAAAAGTCGGGTCAGGAAGCGACTGCTCAAATCGCATAGCTTTTTTGCCCGCGATGGTCGCTTTTGCGATGAAAGTTATCGCGCGACTAGATCGCCTCGCCGGTGGGTTTATAAGTTTATTGCGTTAAATAGATCGCCCAGAGTAAAATAGCTCGACTTTATCCAAAATTCACCGCCATTGCCGAAAATAACATGCATCCCCGATTCCCCCTAAAACAATGCATACCACTAAAAAAAAAAAAAAAAAAACTATAAGGGAATGCAAGGGCATCATGAAAGATTGTGTTAAAAAGTACTTGTACTTTACTCTGAAAGCAGATTGTATTCATAGTACTTTACTTGAAGTACATTGCGCCAGGTGTATTTACTACTTTACTTGAAGTACATAATATGCAAGTTGGACTAAGCCCTTGCAAAATGATCCTCACAGTGCTCAATGCTCAATATATTGTGTTGTAATGGTCTTATATATTTAACCGCCTCTACAGTGGTCAGGGAATTGTACCCTAAATTGTCAGGGAATTTCAAGGTAATAATTTGCTAGACCCCCTGGTTTCTACGTCTATTTATTTTCCCTCTTCGGCACTCACCTCCAGTGTTGTAGAAAGCGCTGTTGCTCTCTCTACCCTAAATTGTCAGGGAAAACCTGGAAAAGTCAGGGAATTTCAAAGTAATAATTTGCTAGACACCCTCGTTTCTACGTCTATTTATTCCCCCTCTTCGGCACTCACCTCCAGTGTTGTAGAAAGCGCCGTTGCTCTCTCTAGGCTAAAGTCGAGGTCCCCCGTCGACCTAAAAATAGGCGCTGCTCCTTTTATTTTAGAAGTCGCCTTCAGAGAGAAAAGGAAGCAACAAAAGTCGCGAGTGTGCCCCGAGGGCCAACGACAAGCCTGAATCAGTGTGTGCCGAAGGCGCGGAAGGGGAGACGTCGGTCGCGCTGTCATTATGCCGATCCTGTGGAGGTCCCGACGGCGCCTGGTCATCGCGACCTTGTTCGTGGATGGCGCCGCCGGAGCAGCCGTCCGCTACGGCTCTGTGGACGCCCTTTTCCGGACAGCGGGCTCGCCCGACGACGCCGGGACATCGAGGATGGACCGCGTGAGCCGGTCGTCGTGGCTCTTGCCCGGGGAGCCGCCCCCGCAGCCTCCCGTACGGAAGGCTGACCCGCAGCGCGTTCGATTGATGGGGCGCTGCTGTCCACGCGGCTGTTCGTGCCGCACGGCCCGGAGGTACGCCATCTGTTTCCGTAGAGTGCCTCAGTCTGCCAGCGACATGGACTAGGGTGCCAGCATCGTGGCACCCGCGTCCGTACGTCCACTCTGGGACGTTATTCACGCGACCGCGTCAGCGTCACTTCGCGTCGGCGCGCGTCGCTAAATCTCGGCCCGCGCGTCACATTGTTGTGGGCACCGCTGTTGTGGGTGACCTCAAGCGACGCGCCGACTGTGACGCGGGCGAAGGCGTGAGAAAACACCCCATCTGGTTGGGGCTTTAGAGAGGGTGCAGCCGACCAATAACGAAGGGCGGAAAGCGCAATGTCACGGCAGTCGTTTTTTTGTGTGTTTGTGTGTGTGTGAGCTTTTGTCTGCTGTGTTTGTGTGTCTGTTAGTGTCTATGTGAAGCGACGTGTAAGGTCAGGTGAGGGAGCCTTGTGCTGCAGCGGTCTTTGCAGCCAGTGATTTATAGGCCAACGCGCTGTTTATAAATAAGCCCCCATGAGGTGTAGGCATTGCACAGGAACCAGATTCGCTTGAAATGGAGCGTGTGCGCCCTGCTAATAGCAGCGGTATGACGTCAGGGCCGCCTGTTGGTGTATTCACACTGCTCCAAACACTTCCTAAGTTGAGCCCCCGAGGAATTTCCTACGCAAAGTGCAGGGTGCAGATGCCCCCGGAACCCCCAGAGAAAGTACCAACTTCCCCCAGATTAAAAATTCGGGATAAAGCAGCATTGGAGAAGATTCCCTGAACTTTGAACAGGGCGGGGTGGAGATAATGCGGGCGAGCTGATACTCCGAGGAAACTTCACGTGACGATGGCTGTAGACCTTTTGCAAAAAGAGCTCTCTGGCCACCGCCATTTTGCGATTCTAGCGGCCCTTATCATCATCCAGAAAAGTTTTGTCACCCGCCTGAGCTGTGGAAACCCAGTCAGCGCGACTCCCCACCTGCATTGTGCATTTGGAGTTTGCCGGATTTTCTTGTCAGTTTTTACTTTATTTGCCTGTTCCGGATGCTTACCCTTTGTGTGTAATCTTCCACTCAGAGCCTTTTACACTGCTTCCACTGTGAGAACCAGTGAATACCAGGGCTCGTAGCCTGCTCGGCGCTTCGCAGAAAATGAACGAAGGAAACGAACGTCAAGGAGCCGCGACGCGGGCCGTTCGACGTTCTTCGATGATTATTTCCGTTGAGGTAATCTCCGCAAAGCTTTTCCGGCTATGTTCAGGGTCTTCGCGAAAACTATACTTCGTTTCAGCTTCCGTCCGAGCGCAGCCAAAGGCTGAGGGGCGGTTCGCAACTTTGAGAAGAGCATTCCTACGCACCACAAAGTAGTCCGCAAAAGTATTTTTTTAAATAACTTTTTTGTGCGTAAACATTGCACAACATTCCAGATGTGTACTGCTGAGAATGATTTGCAACGAAAGGAGCTAAATATCTGAAGTTTATGTTTTTATTAATATATGTCAATGCATGTGGTTTGGTGAAAACACGTACATCCGCTGGCAACACGGCTGCAGCGCTCGGTTTTTCTGTGTGATTTCGTTCTCGGTATTGACCGAATCATGTGCTTCGCTGCTTGCCTCACCGAGTCGCTTCAAAACGTCCTTTCGCAAAGGCACGTTTGGTCGTCAGATTCGAGAGGTCGTGATGAACACCTACTTTCAAACTCGGCAGGAGACTCCGGCCGCGTCGTACCGCGAATGCGTTGTAAACAAGAAAAGCGTCCGGGCCACTACAATTCACTGATACGCGGCGAAATCAGGGCACCCCTTTACCGGCCGATCACATTCAACACCGAGAAGCAGGTGGAAAGGACTGCGCCTCGAGCCCTGGTATATCCAGACAATACAAGAAAGCATCAACGGCCGGGTCATTGGGCACCTTGCAATGTGTACTTACATCTCGAAACTATGCCGAAATGCCGAACAGGTGGAAAGCTCGGACAAAGACGCCAGCGGCCAGCCTACGTACGGACATCCCCTGTGACTAAATTTCAGAACGTGAAAGGGCACTTTTAAACCTGTAGCAGACGATACCGTTGATACACCCGTAGCAGACGAAATACTCGGCGAGCGCGGGCGGCGCGGACGACCAGCGGTGCAGCGGAGTGATACAAAAGTGCAGGCGAGATCACGTGACCTATTGCCGGCGTGTGATTGGCTCCGGCCGCACGTACCTTTGGCTGCGCTCGGACGGAAGCTGAAACGAAGTATAGCTGATAGTAGAAAGTTGTAGTAGATCGGTTTTCCTCCTCCACGGGCATCCGTAAAGAAAACGCCGCAGGAGCGCAGGCGCGCCGCCAGCCTTGTCTGCATAGTTCAAGGTCTTGTGGCGGATTACGGAGCGCTATGCGGGTGCTTTGCGGGCTGCGGAAACGGTCTATAAAACTCGCTAGTGTCGTCCCCGGCCACGTAATAGGCGTATCCGGTATGGGCGACGAAAAAATACAAAAATGTTACAACCTGTAACTATACTTCGTTTCAGCTCCCACTCACTTTAGTCTGCCTCCCGTTGTTCGAAGCGCCATCTAGATTTTCGTTTAAGAACTGTGTTTCATAGAGTACGGTGGAACGCCATCTAGACGCTGCGCTTCGAAACGTATGTATTCCATAGAATGCACTGCAGTTACCATAACAGCCGTCTGGCGCGTTGAACGACGGGACGCGCCATACGCGACCATAACAGCGTCTGTGAGCGGCTCCTTAACTGAGCCGATCTAATAAGGTTGACACACCGCCATGCCGCACACATTGACATGTTGACACACATGCCGGAACGCTGTGTGAATCTAGCCCTTTGTGTGCACTACCGATTTTTTTTTTTTACAATTATATTATTTTTAATGGCACAGTTAGTTTTGGGGGGCAACTCATGCCAATCAAAATTAATGCACATAAAAAAGAAAGTGTTTTCGGTAATTTTGTTTTTTTCCGAATTGGGCTGGTTTATTTCTCGCATGTGTCCTCGTTTCTTTTTACGCCCTGCAGCAAAAAGATGTGGTTCCTTTACCGTGATTATTAAGTTCGTATTGTGAGTGGCTGTACTGAAAATAAATGTATGCGTTCTCTGGCCGTTTTTGTAGTAGTATGAAAAAAAAAAACAGTTTTTTTTTAATAGCCACAGGCGGTGTTTTTAATGGACGACGTTATTGTGTTCAATTAGGAAGTGACGACAGCTTTCAGAGCTTATAAATTTTGGCGGTTTTCGGGTGCGTCCAATAAACCGATCTTGATTTTTTTTATGTAAAAGAAGTGGTTATCGCGTATAGTGATCCTGCTTCGAAAAAAATAAAATAAGAATACCGTGTTGGTGTCGGTCCCCTTCAAGATTTGTCTGTCAAACTACGGCAAGTGGCTGCAAGTCCTATATGTCTGAAGGCTGCTTTAGACATTTGCGCTTGTAACCGGCTGCGTTGCGACCACTTATGACTGCGAGCCTTGAAGTTATCTTCTTTGAGGGGTATGTGAGATTGTCTTTTTTATTGCGCGAAGTCAGTCTACCTACCCAACTTGTAGTCGGCTGCGTTGCGACCACTTAGGACTGCGAGCCTTGAGGTTATCTTCTTTGAGGGGAATTTGAGATTGCCTTTTTTATTGCGCGAAGTCCATCTACCCACCCAAGCACCTATAAACCCAGAATTACAATCGCGCGTGGCCTTTGTCGCCCTTAAAAACGCGACCAAACACCGCGACATGCCCCCTTTTTCTGAGATCCCAGAAAAAAGGGGCGTGTCGAGGAAGCCGAGTGGAGCGTAGAAATCCTCGCTTCGTTCCACTCGCTCCGCTGAGGCAAAATGGATTCTAATTATTTATGCTCTCAGGCTCGACCTTTCGGCAAGCCTTGCCGGAACCACCATGCGATCGCTTCCCGCTCTCGACGATCACTCTATCAGACGGATTTTTATCGTGCGGAAGGACGCGGCAGTGTGACGAGGTCAGGTGCCTGCTTGGGCATTTTCACCGTGCTTTTGAATGGGCGGAACGTGAACAAAGTGAGTTCCAAATTTGATTTTCTATAATGCCTAACAAACAAGCCTTACTTTAAAAAAAAAAAAAGATTTGTAGCATGGGTTTTTATTACCGATGTGCGGTCTAAAAACAAGCCCGTGCTTCTATTTTCCCTCACAGCACCGAGAGAGTCAATCACCGCAACCTACGGAGGCAGCTCAGCGAATGACGATGCCGGAATATATGTTTAGGCGAAAAAACGCAGTCTGAATTGTGACATTAAGCAATGCAAAACTTCACACGAAGTAGCGTCAAAATGAGGACTTTCAGAAAAGAAAGTGGGAGGCATCTGCATTAATACAGGCCAAAATTGGGAGGGCAGGGGTCCAGTGGATGATAGAGATAAACCAGAAGGATAGGAATGCGGCAAAAAGGTTCTGGGAACACGTCAGTACACGAAAAAAGACTGTGGGGTACCAGCAGACAGGAAGAGACAAAGATAGAGGGGGAAGAGGCAAGAGAATACAAGAGAGAGAGAGAAGAGAGAGAGCAGAAGGAAAGCTTCCGGCTGGAACTGCGACAGGTCCAGACGGCATACCAATGAGACTGATAAAAGTTCTAGGCAAAACAAGCAAACTAAGGCAGGTGATTGAAAAGATACTTATGGGAGGGAGGTACCCAGTGACTGTTAATTGAGCAGGATGAGATGATTATATAAGGGCAAGGAAGACAAAGACAGTATCAAATCATAGCGACCAATCACAATAACTTCAGTAATATACAGACTAGCTATGCAAATTGTAAAAATAATGGAAAAATGGGCAGAGAGAAAGCAGATTCTGGGGAGCTTCAAAACGGTTTCAGGAGCAATAGACGACTAGATGAGAACTTATTCCTAATCACTCAGTGCATAGGGATAGCAATGACAAGTCAGGCCATTATGGGTAGCATTTTTGGACATCAAAGGGGCATATGACAATGTGAATCAGTAAAAACTCTCGGACCAACCGAAGGTATATGGGCTAGGGGGTATCATGGTTAAGTTTCTAGAACAGGTTTATACGGAGAATGGGGTGGTTATAACATGGGAAGCCGAAACTACAAGACCAACCGCAATAAAAGGTGGACTTAGACAGGGTTGCCCATTGTCTCCCCTGCTCTTTATGATATAGCTCAGTGAGATGGGGAAAAAAGATTAGAGTAGTGCAACCTAGGTTTGACCTGACTTACATGGAAGGAGGACATAAAGTAAATCAAGTATTGCCAGGGTTAATGTATGCAAACGACTTTGTACTCGTATCAGAAAGTCGTGAGACAATACAGGAATTGATTAGAATTTGCATGCAGGGAAGGGGACAGTTTAGGCCTAAAATTCAGTAGGGACAAGTCGGGTATAATAGTTTTCAACGACGAGAAGGGGGAACCCCTGGAGATACAGGACACAGTGAGAACACGTAGAAACGTACAAATATCTGGGGGTATGGTTAAGTGAAGGAAGAATGTATCTAATAGAACATGAGGATATTGTAATAAAGAAGGGGAAACGAGATTCAGCTATTATGAAACACGGCACTCGGAACTATAATAGATATGAAGTTGTTAGGGGTGTATGGAAGGGAGTCACGGTGCCAGGACTGTCATTTGGGAATGCGGTATTGTGTATGAGGTCAGAAATCCAGGCAGGTTTAGAGATACAGCAAAGTAGTGTGGGTAGGTTGGCAATACACCAAATGAGGGAGTACATGGGGATATTGGTTGGGCATCTTTCGAGAGTAAATAGGCGATCAGTAAAGTAAAATTTGAACAAAGACTAGCTGAAATTGAGGATACACGGTGGGCAGCGAAAGTGTACAAGTATCTTATATGAAAAGTCTAAACACGAAGTGGAACAATCGAACCCGCAAGCTGGGATCTAAATACATTCAACGAGATGGGGCCGATCAGAGCATATCAGTAGAAAAGGCAGGAAAGGAAACAGAGAGGAAATCGTGGGAAGAGAGAATGCAGGGGAAATCAGCTTTAACAATATACGGTGCACAAAAACAAGAAATAAAGAAGGAACACTTGTATGATAATTAATTGGGGAGCTCATTGCTGTTTGAAGCTAGAACGGGGGTGCTAAGAACGAAAACGTGGCTAAATTCCAGGAAATAGACACACTATGCTACATATGCAACCGCGAAAGGGAAAAATAGAACATGTAATTTTAAGGTGCACGGGGCTTCGTCCCACCCTCTTGGAGGGAATGACTACAGATTTGGAGGGGGCACTGGGATTTGCAGACATGGAGGGACGAACGGATAGGGAAATAATTGCGGTAACGAAGAGGAGATTGGAAGATAGGTGGGAAAGATCTAGGGAGGGTAAAAATACAGATAAAAATAAGCAATGGAAACACTTTAAAAGGGGGGGGGGATGGCGAAATGTTAGGCTAGGTGGCGCAAGCTGCCGCCGTTACAAAGGGTATAGCCATTACCGTCCATCCATCGAGACTTGTGGCCTATTGGTCTGGGGCACACCGCACCCGTGCACTGCAGTAAACTCATTCGACCTCAGTACACGGAAGGCTGGTGGGTAGAGAAGGAAGCTCCCCTCTCCCCTTTTTGTACCACGAACCGCACTCCACCGGTGCAATGCGGGCTCAGACGGCCATTGGTCACCCCTCTACGAACGCTGCCGTTGGTCAGGTTTGCGTGTTTAATGTGTTTATACAGTCGTGTCTCGTTAATAAAGACCCCGTTAATATGAATACCCCGATATATGGACACCACTTTCTAGGACGAACTGGGAAATTACATGCATTTTCGTCTCGTTGTTATGGACAACTCAACAGTCATTTGTCAACGTCCACCTTCTGAACTGGTGCCCCGGTCTGTCTACTCGGGAATGTTCGCTGACCCCGAAAATGCGTGTGCTGTGTACATGGACGTCTCCTTCATTCAATGCGAAACGTATTTCTCGCGTTGACGAAGCGTCCCGATGTCTCTGCGTGGTTCGCCTTGTAAGTCGCCTTGCGTTTTTCTGCCGGTGTCTCTGGGTGTCGAGAGGCAGTGACCGTAATAAGGAGCGCTCTCCTTGGAAGCGCGCATCAGCCGCCCAGTCGCTCCGCGTGCTGCATATGCATCAGCAGCCGCAGCGGCGCGTTGTTGAACTTTCTCCGTAATCCGGTGATCGATGACGGACCGGCGCTTTCATGGCCTCGCGCTAGTGCTGCTTTGGTTTTCGGGGCCGCCGGTTTCGGTGGGCGGACCTTCCCTCCCCTCCTCCCTCAGTGGGCTTCTGGGCGACATCCCGGTTTCCGTCTCCTGGCTCAAGCTTTCGGCCGAGGTCTTCTGGGGTGTCTGGTGCGCCCCCGTTTTTTTATGTTTGGGGCACACAATATGATGTCGCAATAGACTCCTTTTGAGAACCCCATCGAGCAACATTGGCGGTCCGCTGTCGCGCGGACCGCCAGGACAGTGGCGCAAGCTACCACCTGTGATAAAGGGTACAGCCATTAGCATTTATCTATCCATCCATTGGGCACGAAGCGTGTGATTGGATCTAAGTCTTTGCCGAATGCTGACGCAGCCCTCGTCCTCGATACGAGCCGAGTTTACGCTGCGCATCCCTCGTGTCCGATACAGAGTACTTGCCGAAACAGTGGTGGACTCGGAAAAGGGCTTAGCAGCCACAATACTTCGTTTCATCGTAACTTGTCAAAGAGCCAAGTCGATGGATACTTGGAGCCAATCCGAGCGACGGAGGCGCTCGGATTGGCCCTGCTACCAATGATGGTACAGGGGCAACGGCGGAACCCAGGCAGACCTCTCCTGGGTGGTCGTCGCCATTGCCATCTTGAAGTGTGCAACTCCCGTTCGCAACTCGAATGAAGCTCCTCCCACATCTTTCCACTTTAGCTGGAGAGAAGGCGACCTCCTCTCCAGCGTTCGCTCTACTCAAGTCGAAAGGAGACTATAAAAGATAAGGCCATCACTCAAAAGTTCGTACAAAGCGACTTTCCTCTTTCCCGCCCGTGGTTTTGACAGCACTGCGCGTGACACGTGAGACGGATTTGTCTCCCGCCGACACACTGATTAGCTCACTGGGCCGTAGCCTTCGCCGCTGGCGAATGAAAGTGGTCTATTCGCGCCGGGAGACAGTTTGCTCGCATTCAAGGGTCCCCACCTGGTTTCGTAACACTTTTGGCTCGTACTCCATTCGTCCGCTTGGTTTGCGCCAATATCGCGTGGGTCGAGCTCTGCTCAGGTTCCACCTCACACTGCTGTTATTTCTATGTTGTACCTATTCCAAGCCGGTGGCGAGCTTGCTTGGCCAACAAATGCTTTCAACAAGGAGAGGAAAAAAAAAATCCTGCGCCGTTTGTTGGAGATTACATCCTTTAATGTTTGTTTTTGGGAGACGCCTTTTGTTTTTTAGGCTCAGATGTTGACATTTTGGAGATTTCGCTGGATTTCGATGCGTATTGAATGGGTTTTATTCGTATGGTGGGCTTTTGTGTGTCTTTTGCGAGCGACCAGTGTCGGTCTCTGGGGCAATGCAAGGTTGGCTGGGCGGTGTCTGCGTCCAGTTCTCTCCTTTTGTTTCGCTGTTCTCGGGTCCTGCTGCGCGTAACTTCCAATCGTCGTCTTCTCAGGTTGCTCCAGGGAGCTTACTTGCACGACGGCCTCGCACTGCTCCTTCGTCCATCCTGAAGAAGCTTTTATTTTAAGCGGGCAGATAAGCAGGAAATTCCCTGCCGGTCCAGTTTGTACGATGAGAGAAACACACGTACTGTACACGCCTAAACGACGCGAGCACGGTGTCTATTCCTCCCGGTGTTTTGTGCGGAATCAAAAGCGGCTTCGTTGAAATGCGCGGCGGCCTGCATGTCAACGACCGCCACCGGACGTGCGGAGAAAGGGTCTGTTCTCCACCGTCGTGTTTTGTCTTGCAACTGTGATGCCTAGGTGAGCCAACGCGGCTAATGTCAAAGTAGACAGACTGGCGTGGTTTCGAGGTAAAAGCTCGCATCACAGGAACGGGTATACGCAAAGAATTGGGGCCGGGCAAAGCAGTTTTGTTAGAAGGTAGCACTGTCTGTTGGTCGCTGGGGCTGCCACGGCGTCGTATCGCTTTCGTTTTCCTCGTTCCCACTTTTCTGATTTCTCTATTTTCATATTTTGTTTTCTTGTTCGGAGAAAGGGGCTTTGTGTCGGTGAAATTAATTGTTGCTCTTCTCCTCTCGGCTTGGGTTTTGTCTCTACGCCCAGTTTCGCTCAGTTGAGTCTTGACTGGTGCGTCAGGCTTGCGAAGGAGAACGATGCTCTCGGCAGCGTCCAGTGTTTCAAGACGCTTCGGTCGAGAGGTCCTCGTGACGTCCTGACGCTCGTTCGTGTCGTGTGGACGCGGCATTATAGCCGAAGCCGGCAGTGCCCTACCTCATTGGATCTGCTCGAGGCTCGCCTATTTTTGGCAGGCGAGAGCTGCGGGCGCTGTTATACGACAGGCACGTCTTCCGCGTTCGGAGTCCCGCCGCAGCTGTTCGGGCAAGTTTTGACAGCCTGCGATTCCGCGGTGCATGTCCAGGCAACCGTGACGACGGGTTTTCCCGTTTTCCTCGTACTCGAGAGAGCCTTGCTCGGGGGCTGCGGCAGCCTCCTCCGCGAATCCTTTCTGTCGTGGACGCGACTGGGCGTTCTAGTTCACGTCGCCCGCGATTCTAAATTCTCGGGGGGTAGTAGGTGGCCGCCTGACAGTGTGTGCGCGGTTAACGTCCGATCGGCCCGTCTCGTTAGGATGACTGCAACATGGAACGGCCTCCGTACTCTTGACGAGTGGATGGTTTACGTGTGCGCTTTAAAGTCTGTGCTCCCGTCGACATGGGAACGGTACAGTCTGGTTAGAGCTTGCGACTCGGGTACTCTACAGCAAACCCCGTATCAACGGAACAGGGAGCGTTTCATAATCATCGGTGGGACTTTCTAACAGCAAGTTGCTGCCTGATGTACAAAGTCTTTCGTTGGGATTGTTCCTCTCAAAGAAGCGGGATAAATAACTTGTGCGGGCGAAACGCGGTATTGCGATAACGCTGAGGTCGGTTGGTGCTCTAAATGTTTTTGTCAATGGATCTTAGAGGCATTCCATATTTTGCTCTGTTTATTGCAGAGGGGGTCACATGTACAGCTAGCCAGTAAACGCGTTTTCGGTGCCGTATAATGTTTTGCATGTCTCATCGCAGAATAGCTCGCTACTAGAAAAAAAAATCGCAATTTTGTCTAAAAGAAGGGAGGTTAAGGGTTGCGAATAGTTCTATGGATTCGGCTCAGCTCCTCTGTAAAGTTAATGTTCATGCCAATTTTCGCTCTAGCAGACATTTAGTCTGTTTTGATATGTGTTCACCATGCAACATTTGACCCTTCTCTCGGGTCCAGACGCTTCGTAACAGTGTCGCCACTAGGGATCTCGTATCGGCTTCTGTGTTCCGCCTCAGGTTTTTTTAATTAGCTTTTGACTAATTTTTCTTTTTTTGTGCTATTTTTGTATTACTGTATCTCGACTGTGATCATGTAGATAGTTTCTTACAGTGCTCTTGTGGAGGTTTGGAATAGCAATCAAAAGACCATTGTGGTTGTTTTTGGACACTATGACTCTTGTTTATTATTATTACTATTACATTGTAAAACATGTATGTAGTATAACAGGAAATATGCAGACCCCCCCCCCTTTCCTCCTCCTACCCCTCCCCTAGCGCCTTTCAGCTCAAAATCTTCTCTGTCTTCCACGGTGTTTTGACCACCGCATCCGCAGTGGTCGGTCCCCCCCCCCCCCCCTCTCTAAGCTGACATTGCGGTGGACGCTATACTCGCTGGTTGGACCGAGCATACGTTTGTCCCACTCCCCTCATACCAACTCGCAGGGTGCGGGGTCAGGTGATGATAGCGAGTCGGTTGATTGGTCCAGCGTGCGCGTAGCTCCCACCGCACTGTCAGCTTAGGCGTGAAGGGAGTCCATCGAAGCTTCGAAGATTGCGATGTCTTTCGTATCGTTGACCGTGTCGTATTTTGGTCGTTGAAATTCATCAAGCACTTCAGCGAGGTTCCTGGGCACTGTTGCGATGTCGGGGATGTGGTGGCTCTACTCCGTTCACCCTTACGTGAGACTAAAAGCTCCGCCCCCAGCGCGAGCTCGCTAGCTTCCGCAGTGCTTTGGTTGCGCGTGTCTGCGTGTTCACACTTGTGTTAGCAAGGGCAGAAAGCTCGCGCTGAAGGCGGAGCTTCTAGTCTCGGCTTAAGGGTGAACGGAGTAGAGAAGGGGAAGTGTTGCGGGCGCCGTATGCGCGCAATGGTGAAGAGGGGCGCGAGGCGCAAGGGAAATTCGTAGAGAGCCTAGATTGTCGAGGGGGCCCATCTCGAACCATGGGGTGAGTTGGCAATTGAATGGCGGACACCTCCTGCGGCAATCGGCCGCAAGTGCGCATGCGCTGCATTTTCGTGTGGCGAGGAGGAAAGCAGCAAGAAAGGCGGAGACGCTCGCAGACGACCAACGTGCTCGTCACCACCTCGCAGCTCGTATTGCAAACGCGGCCCATACATCAGGGGCCCTGAACACGTCAAACACAAAGTTGGAGCCAAAAGTTCGCGGAGCGCGCCGATTGGACGTCGCCGGAAAAAAGCGCGAAGTCATCGTCGCGATAGGCCAATCGGTGCGCTCCGTCAACTTCGGCCCCAACTTTGTGTTTGACGAGTTTAGCGACCCAGGTGACCCCGACCGAGAAGTTGGAAACTCTCTGGAATACCGACAGCTGACTCGCCTGGTGGGTGCAGCGCCCTAGCGGTCCCCAAACTTTTTAATCGCGGAATGCAGGCGCGCGACCCATTCAACAGGTGAAACGTGCGTAATTCATGTAATTGGCATTAAAAAAATAAACAAGTACAGTCGTAAACGTTTTGGTATCAAAGGAGCATCCTAGCAGCTAGACTTTCAATATTGCGGAAACCCGAGTCAAAAGATGAAGCCAGCTATGTGACCTTTCAACAAACGCGCTGCGGGCAGCGCGTGTGTTGCGGTGAAAATCTTCGCCACCGCGGGGGTGCTGCAGTAAGATGGCAAAATTACTTTTAAAAAGTAATTAAATTACATTACTAATTACTTTTGAAAATTCGTAGATGTCATTAAATTACATTACAAATTACCGCAGACTGGAAGTGTTAAGCATGAGAAATAGCTTATTCTTTAGATGGGACTCGGAAGAGTCGACTCACCGGTTTCGCTGTCCAGTCAACGGTGAAGGTCCCTAGTTAAAGGGTGATATGATGTCGTCTTACTAATTTTGAACAAGTTATACTACTTGTCAGTAACTTGAGTCGGGCCATGGGAGGCTCGTTCTCACAAGAAGTCGTCATGTGAAACTTTTTCCTTCCGACTCGTACGCATGCTAATCCTTTTCTCCCAACAGCACTAGTTGACACATACCCCCTCATTCCTTTCGAGGAGTATTGTTCCAAAACACTCGAAGAGCCCAAGTTATTGCGCTTTGTCACACGAGGAAGCTGAATATTTGCTGGGCAGAAGCGTCGCCAGTTGAGGAAAGAGGCGACGCTAGCTTTCTAAAATGCGTAATTTTCCAATAAATGGGTGGCGATATCTGCTCGATTGGTTATTCTTCAAGAAACCTCGCAAGGAAAGGCAGAGAGGCATACCGCGAGCGGCACCTGCTTTGCTCGCTTCCCGTCTGTTCCGACTACAAAAAGCGTCTTTACTTACCAAGGCCAAGGATATGCACGAAACGTTCTGGGGTCTTGGCAAGGAATTTGGGATGAACTATTTATTCGGGTCGTTAGTTGTTCACGATGGTCGAAGCTTACGGTTTGACGTTATTTGATGAAAGAGCAAAGCTGGGGATCTGCGTGTCTTGTCCTCTCAGGTTTTAAAATGTGTTGGACTCACTGGTGATGCGCCCTTCGCATTGCATCCTATGAGCCGTTCGTCCCCAAAGTGATTTTGCGGTGGAGGCTACATGCTCGTTGGACCAGTCTATCTTTCGCCACGTAGCTTGCTCTCTCACTCACACCGGGCCAGGTGATGAAAGGAAGGTGGTTGATTGGTTCCGGTGAGCTCGTAGCTCCCACCGCACTCTCAGCTTAGGAATGAACGAAGCATAGTACCGTCGGGATGACGTGATGCCGTGAATCTTTCTTGCCCGGAGTTTGTCAGCCGTGTCCTTCCAGCGATGTGCTTACACGAAAGGTGTTCTCCATCCTCTGGGGGTCTTTATTTGACCCCCAATAAAGTCGTTTCTCTCTTTCTCAATCCCTTTCGCCTTTCAAGCCTGCCTTTGTGAGTCTGTCGTGTTCCTCGTACGAGGCTTTGCGCTCAGATGGCCGTCGTTTATTTGCTCCGATGTCTCTATCACTATGCAAAATCACTTCCGCTTTTTTGTCTTAAAGCTCGCAGATTAACTGTCTCGTTTGGGACAAAAGTTACTTCAAGAGTAATGATTCTCGAAATTACTGCCTGAATGTAATTCATTACATGACTAAATTACTAGCCTAGAAAGGTAATTCATTACATTGCTCATTACTATAAAAAGTAACTGCCATCTCATTACTGGCATCTCTGTGCTGCACTCTGCAGGCTAGTCTTTTTCATCGCAACTCTCTGCAGCCCCATCGCTCCCGCCCGTCACACTTCCCCTCCCAGACTCCATAGCGTATTACCTAATAAAGTATTTGATATTACTATGGGGCGCCCACTCGCGCTATAAATGACCCACGTTCGCCGTAAGTTGTGAGTGCGTGCATTGTCCAGCGCGAGGGACGGGGATAGCTTATGGGCATTCCTGGCGGGCACGCGCTTCGAACGTTCACTCCTGACTTGAACGCGGGCTCTGCGACTCGGTTCTGTGGCTCTGCCTTCGGCCATTGTGCGAGATGTATCGTTGCGCCCCGGACCCTTCTGCGTCCTCAGGCAGTTACACCGTGGGCCTCGGGAACGGACTCGCGGCGCGAGAGATACAGGTCGGCGGCCTTTTCTTCGACCTTGCACTGTAAGCTGATCGTGTGACTTCTCCTTGCAATCTCCGCGCACTGGCTCGTGTGCACGATTGAAATTCGACTTCGAATTCACAAGCACGTGTAAAAAAAAAAAAAAAAAAACGCCATTTTTTAGTTTTTTGTTTTGATTTTGTAATGGCGTGTCTGTATCCCGTTTAATGCTTAGTTCTTGGGGAATTTTAATGATACTTGATAACTATTTACGATGCAAGTGTGAGGCCGCCGGCGGAGTATCGAATATCATTATCGGAATGCAGGGGTGGTCCCGCTTGCCTGCTCTTTGCTGCGCCCAAAGAGAAAATTCGCGCCAGACTGCACCCAAAGGAAAAAATCGCGCCAAGCTGCGCCAAAGTGAATGAATCTGCGAACGAATTGGTTTTTGGAAGAGTTTTCGTCTGGCAACTGTGGGAATCCAGGGGCTTTGAAGTGCACGGGGCTTCGCCCTGCCCTCTCTGAAGGGGTAACGGATTTGGCCGGGGTTCTGGGTTTTGCTGGCGACGATGGAAGGACGGAAGAGAAAATTATTACAGTCACAAAGAGGCGATTAGAAGATTGGTAGAAATTATTTAGAGAAAATTGAATGATGCACAACTGACTAGTATAGCTGGGGGCAGGCGGGACAGAGAAAAATTGGGACTCCGCGTGGCTCCGGCCCAAGGTCTCAGCCCTGTCTCCCAGTTGGTCCGGTGCTGGGGTAACGCCGACAAGGTTTAGCCAGAGGAAAATTAGCGACTCCCTCGCCGGGGAGAAAAGGCAAAAAAGTAATGTTTTTGGGAAGTTTTTTGCGTTTTTTTGTTTAATTTTTCGAAGGCTATCCTGGCGATATCCCACACTGCCTGGTGATAGAGGGAGAAAATTGGTCTTAGAAGGGCGGGAGGAATCATATGTTTGTCTTTTCAGACTTAGGCTAGGTGGCGCAAGCTACCGCCCGTTACAAAGGGTATAGCCATTAACATTCATCCTTGGGTTTGAGAGCAAGGGAAAGCTGCAGTGAACACATGGCTGAAAAGCAGGGTAGGAGGTCTGAACACTCTTCTGGTGTTTGTGTATCTAAAAAGCAGGAAATGAATCGAGAAGCGAAAATACACAGCGCTTAGTATGCATTTCGAGAGACGTCACAGAAAAGGGCGAGGGGATGAATCATACTTTTGGTTTCTAGGCTAGGTGGCGCAAGCTACCTCAGTTATAAAGGGTACAGTCATTAGCATCCATCCATCCATTGACCATCACAATCCAATCCAGGTTTCCGGGCTCCGCGGCATTATTTCACACCAATTTGACCGACATACCTGACGCTGAGCGGTGTTAAGTTGCATTTCGAAGCGCACTGCTGAATGTTAACAAACGCAAGTAATTCTTTTTTATATGTTCCCATGTTCATAAACGTGACTCTGTTTTATGGAAATGTGCTCGCACATGGTTTCCCATTTCGTTAGCATGCTTAGTCGGGACTGCTAGAGAACACAAACTATCATCTGTCTCAGCATTGTAAGCGTTGTGGCTGCGAACCGCCTTTAAAATCAACGACGTTCATGAAAAAAAAAGCGATTAAGAAAAAACAGAGCGAAAGAATATAGAGGCCTTCTTTTTTTGAAAAGAAGAATGACAAGTGCGTCAGCACGCCATCTATTAACCTACTCGATAAAGAAGTGACTTATCTAGATGGGTGTCTGTAAATTGTTTTATGGGCTGTTGGCGTTGTTTGAAATCTAAACGGTAGATGAGTTGTCCATATAAGCGTTGAACGGTCTTGCAATATATCAGTTGAGAGTAGCGCCTTGTCCCTGTCGTTTGTGTTATTTTTAGGGGTGTGCGAATATTCGAAAATTCGAATACGAATCGAATATTTTCCGTATTCGAAACGTATTCGATTCGAAAATTGCATATTCGGAATTTCCCGAATATTCGGCCAAAGCCGAATAGTCGAAAAAAACGGCGAATATTCGCAAAAACTGCGAATATTCGAGCAAGTAGCGAATAACTTGCCTGCCACGCATTCCCCTATGAATATGTTTATTCACTGCGAAAGGCGTATGATGCGTGCGTTATCGGTCTGCTCTGTTTCTATCTGTCCGATGCTAGCAAGACAGGATCAGTTTCGGTTTCTTTTTCACCAAGCCCTTTGTTTTGTGGCACTTTTATAGCAATATGTGATGTAATTGCGCGTTCTATGAATTGATACAATAAAATAAACCTCGAGAGTGAAATATAAATATAAAACAAATCTCGAAAGTGTTATCTAATATAAATGCTTAAAAAAAAAATCTTGGTGCGAGTAGAACATTGCATTGCCATTGAAAACAACTCCTACCACTTCCGTGGTGTCAAAACTATACTCTGTTTCACCTTATGATGTACCGCAGGAAAGGCTACAAGAGCGAGCTCCTTCCTCTATGGCACATCTCGGCGCCACAAGCTCTCGTGCATTAAGGGCAGCTGCCAAAGCTGTGATCTCGCGCGTCTAGCCTTCGCTGCGGTACAACATAAGGTGAAACTGAGTATAGGGATGTCGCGAACCTGCCCAGGTTCTAGTTCGATCGAGTTCGACTTTTTCAAACCTTCAACGTGATGTTCGACAAAGGTTCGACTGAAGTTCAACTTTTGTGCGCACCAAACTAAAAAAAAAAAAAAAAACTAGTTGATTCCATTTGGCGGAGGAAAAGTGCCATATTTTTTGGGTTTATTGGCATCGCTGGTTCACAATAATAACTAATGAAAGTGTTAAAAGCGCTATTTTTCGCTTTTATATGGTGTAAACATTGGTAACCATTTTATGAAATATAAAACAAAGTACTTTCTAAATAACTGTTTCCCAAAATTCAAAATATTCGTGTAGCAGCTGGGCAACACTGTCCATAAGACGAACTTCGAACTTTAGTGAAATGTCGCAGGTTTCCCAAATGAACGGGTTTTTCTACTGGCGGAAATAATCTCACGGCGCGTCGGGGCGTTGAGCAGTTAATTTTCCTAGACGATAATTTGTAATGAGTGCATTACTAGAAGTAGCTTTAGCCTGCTGCAGCCTAGTAGAATGCAGTTGCATTGATTTATTTAAAAAAGGCAATAAAACCTTCCGTTACCTCATGTTTTGCCACTTTTTATTACTAGACACATATTCGATATTCGAAGCCCATTTTTGTCTTATTCGTATTCGATTCGTATTCGATTTGTATTCGATTCGTATTCGATTCGTATTCGAAAATTTCAATATTCGCACACCCCTAGTTATTTTCTATTCTCCCTGTCTGTTTGTGATTTTAAACCTTATACCTACCATGGAGTCATGGACCAACTAGCCCAAACCAAAGTTTTAATGAAGAAAAACAGGTTTAGGGGTTAAATAAGTACAAAAAGAACGAGCAGCACAGGTATTGAATACTTGAACTTCAAATTCAGCCCAATACCCAAATACAGCACACAAATTTATCTAGTCATAAAATACACGGAATCAAAATGTCATCTTGTCTGTGGCCTTGGTCAAACATGCCGGCGTGGCAGGTATACTTCAGTTATTCAACGTGTTTTTTTTTGTTTATTTGTTTTATGATATGTATGGTGGAGAATTATCACTATGAATTTCAGGAAAATCGAAAGTGGCTTCTTTTCTTCTTTTTTTTTTAATTGCCCCCTGACTTTTTAACTGTGTGCTTTAGGACAAGTTCGGAGCGCCATAAAATTTAAATTCTTGAGATAAAACATTTATATATAATTCGAAAGAACGTTTTAATATGAATATATGAGATGGAGTTTAATGTTGTAGCTATTCAATTTCTTTAGATAACTGCTCAGAAATCTAGTGACAAAACATCAAAGGAGCCAAGTTTGCGCATTTTGACGCGAGATGCATAACCTCCAGAATGCTGTTAATATTTACATCAATAGTACTCATGATCTGTCGTAAGCAGAAAATATTTGAGATTTCTGATTATATATATATATATATATATATATATATATATATATATTTTTTTTTTTTTTTGGCGCAGTAGGTGTCACCAAACACGACAAAAACTTTAAAAGTCGAATATGCCGTTCTGGCGCACTCAAAATTTGTGTTCTTTTTTTTCCACAAAGTTTGATTACGTTTCCTACACATGTTGAGGAGTAACATTTAAAAATAAACCAAAAACAAAAAAAATTGTCCGAACTCGCGTGCCTGATCTTATCTGGACAGAGCCCGCGATATAGTGCCTAATATTAAACATGATGTGGTAGAGTGTATGTTGAACATAATGTGATGGTGGTCGGTGACTTGTTAAGAATTCAGGGAAACTCCTCCCACCTCTTTCCACTTCAGCGGAGCGAACGCTGTATATTTATGTATATCATGTATAGTTAACATGATGTGATTAGTGTTATTTGAACATGATGGTGGTAAACCCCGAGACTGGGGAGGGCTATAATAAAAGAATAAGAGACAGAGAAGAAAAAAAAGGGGGGGGGGATAGACGTCTGACCCCTTTTCCTTTTTTTTGTTTTCCGTCTCTTACTGTTTATTATTTTTTTATCTTTTTCTTTTTTTTTCTTTTTTTTTACTGTGTCAAAAGAGTTGTTTCCCCTGTGCACGGTTCCGTGTCATCTCCTGTCCGCGGTAGAGGTAACTAACGCCCTTTGGGCTGCCCTGTTCAAAGAACTCTGTGTCATCATCCCCGATCGGCTGGCTCATTCTCTCCTCGGTGGGTTGTTGCCTCAGCCTGCTTTTTCCATGGACCGACGTCCTCTTGTCTGGAGAGCGCGGAACTGGCAGAGCCGCTCGTGGGCGAACGCCGCCTCGCGGATTGGTTGGGGTCGGATCACGTGGTACTTTTCTGGTTGTTCACCTTCAGCGGCGCGGCCGGCACGGCTGCTGTAGCAGGTAGTAGAGGCAGCGTCGCCAGCATCGGTCGCTAGCGTTCCAACGTCGCTAGCGCTGTACGTACCTGTTGCGGCTGGCGCGAACGCCGACGAGTTTAGCGACTGGCTTGCCCGTGTGTGTTTCTGTACGTGTCTGTCGTTCAACGGCTGATATTTAGAGTAGTGTTCCGTGTCCGCGGGTGTTTCGGCGCACATGATGGTCTTGACGTCCCGAGTGTGCCGGCCACCGGCGTGGGACAGCACGCTCGCGATACAGAAGGTCGGGCTCTCCGGCATGTCTCGCAGGTGAGTTGTGCGTGGAAGGAGTCTCGGGCGGGCTTACTCTTCCTTTGGGATGATTTCAAAACCACGCAAAAAAACAAATCTTGACTCGAACGCGATCGAGCTTTTCACGGTCTAACAAAACTGACATTTGACAACCGCGTTTTTTTGTTTTGTTTCTGTCTGTGTGTGTGCGCGCGAGCGTTTGAGAAGTTTGAGTAGACCGTCTTAATTTTGAAATTCCGCGCGCTACGTGTATCTGCTTACTGTTCCTTCCATCATGGGTAACGTCACTCTCCTCGGTTATTCGTTTAATTGTGGCCAGGATAATGAATATATGTCCGAGTTGGTTCGTCTCTGTCGTATGGTCTTCTTGGCGCTGCAGTCACAAGTTTTCTTTGTTTAGTCATTGTTCCTTAGTGTAACGGGCCTAAAACCTCATTCTCGAAACCTCGTTCGTATTATGTATTATCATAAAGGAGTTTTAGTGGATCGCTCAGATAACTCCGATAACCATACGATGCATGCGCAGACACCGGCGTGTATCGGGTGTCGTTATTGGAACGATCTGCTAAAACTCCCTACTAATGTGAACTTGACGGAATTCTTAACGACCATTTAATGGCGTCTGAAACAGTGCTGGGGGTAGAGTGTTCTAGAAAGGACGAGTGGGGCCACCGGAGTGCTACTTCTGCACCTCCTCATACGAAAAAAACGAATAATCCAAGCCCGCCCGTTGTTTAAATTAGCCGTTTTTTTTTTTTTCTCTCTAATGAAGGACGCGTTGCGTTCCAACGCCAAGCTCGACCGGCCCACTGGTTAAG
Organism: Ixodes ricinus; assembly: GCA_037355805.1. NCBI lineage: Eukaryota > Metazoa > Arthropoda > Arachnida > Ixodida > Ixodidae > Ixodes > Ixodes ricinus. Next base: position 145,519 of record JAZHYW010054991.1, on the reverse strand, counting down.
GTCATAAAAACATTAGAACCTGTGTCGTCGCTCGCTTCGATCGCAGCGAAGGTGGCGCTACGATCAAAGTGGCATGGTTCCACCTGATCGCTTTCCACATTTTTGAGGTGCATCTGGAAACAAGAGTGGCGCCTGTAGCTCGCCCCACTCAGTCGTTTCTAGTTCACAACTGTGGCCCTAATCTGGACATTTGGCGATAACGTCGACGAGAAATCTGGCGGCTATGATTGGCCGGCGTCAAGGCCATGTGCGGCGTCGGACAATCACGGCCACCAGATTTCTCACCGACTTTCTTGCCAAGTGTCCAGATTACGACCCCTGGTCTGACCTCCTGTTTAGTACCCTTCACGGAAAATGACACTGTGACAGTTACCTACTGATCTCGTCATACCGAGAATATGTACGCAGTGTTATTTTTAAACATTCGGGGCTGTACCTTGACGCGATAGGATTTTCTCTCTCGGGTCCCTCGGCGTTTGTTACCGGTGGTGGCAACAGATCACATGTGGTGCGTAACTTCCCGGCCCCAAGATCCGGGCGCTCATGAGTCATGATGGCGCGCGGGTCAGCGACTGTGGAGCTGTGGAGTTCCCGGTAATGGTTCAATGGTCGTCTGGAATGCCTCTTGTTCCTCTTGCCACTCGGGTCGTCGCGGTTATGAGAGGGGAACAAGATCATTGTTTGCGGCGGATCTTGTTTGTGGCGCTTTCGTTGACGGCTTTCTGTTGGCGCTTTTATTATCGTTGTATAGGTTAGTAATGTCGAGTGAAAGCGCGACAAGGTCAATATTTTTTTTTCCTTTCTTTTCGTTGACTGGAGCAAACTGCGAGCTTGCCGGAGATGCTCAAGTACCAGAAGACGGATCAAGTTAAATGTATACCATAGGCAGGGGCGGATTTAGAGGTGGGTTCCGGATGTCCTCACCCCCCCCCCCCCCCTCTCTTGATTTCTGCATGTGTAAAATTTAGGGCGTAAAACGAAGGAGAGGGGGAGGGGGTTCCTAAACATATGGTACGCTGACCAACACCTGCCCCCCCCCCCCCCCCCCCCCCCAGGAAATTCCTGCACCCGCCCCTGACCATAGGATAGAGCACCTAATTCCCTGCAAGTAAGGCGAGATGTGAACTGATATATAACTACGTTCATCAGTCGGAATGTTTGTCACGAATGCAAGACCCGATTAGAAGGACCGAATTTAAACATAAGTTTACCCGAGTGTTTTTTGTTTGTTTTTTTCTCCTACAGGACGACATTTGGAGTTGTGTTTTGTTTTTTAACTGAATTCGTTGATTTTTACGGTGTCGGGTTCAGTTCGACATACGGAAGACTTTGTGGTTGCGGTGTCACTCGGAGCACTCGTCCTGGTTACACGACCACTATTAGCGTGTTGGTGCGGCGCAGACTTTGGGCGGGAATTTCGCACGGCCTCCTGGAGCCGGTGTCCGCACCGGCATCGGTCCGTTCGCGCCGGTGGTCTCCGATTCCGGCGGGGGTATTTCCGCAATGAAAGAACCTTGGCCGCCGTGTGGGGCTGCCCGACTCCCTGCCAGGTACAGCCTCGAAGCGTGGGTCGACCTTGCGTAAAAGATGAGCGTTGAAATTATTAAACGGAACTTCGCCCACGGTTGCTCTGGTTCGTTTGCCGTGAGCTGCCTCCTCCAATCCACTTTACGTACCTTCTTTCCCCTTTTCGGTCGCCGCGTGTGGTCGGTAAACTCGTTGCGCTGACATTTGTATCGCACGGAGTTGTCGACGGGGTTCCGTTTTAACATGGCGCGTGGGCCGAACATTTTTATTTGTTTCCGCGGCATCTTGGCATGCGAGAGCGGTTTACGCCGCTAACTTTTGTGCTTTGCATATGCAAAGCACTTATTCATCCTTGGTTCTTGTCAGATGTGCCAGGGAGGAACGTTTCTGGAGGAGGCGCGATTGTTTCTCGGAATCGTGAAATTTGGCAGCACTTCACGGCGTGGAGCCTCTTGTATTTATTGTGCGCAGTGAACCATTGCCATCAACTATGGTCCTCAAGTGCCGAAAAGCAGGACACATACACAACACTGTGGATGCGTCCTTTTGCTTCTCGTCGTTTGCGCTGTTTTAACCTTTTAAAAATGTCAAACAAACTAGCCCAAACTTCAACCTTATATGTTTATTCCTCAAGTTGTTTTTTTTTATCGTTTTTAATTTAGTGTTTTTATCATTTTCACAGTATGTTCGTTTGAAAGTGCAGAAAAAGTGGAATATGGTTAATATTTGTGTAGAGATATTGGACAGCGTATTATGTAGCTTTATTCCATGGAGAGAGTTCTCTTAGTATGGTTCTTTCGTACAGGTTTGATTAATTCGGTTAGGATGTATACTCTGTACCTCCTTGAAATTCTGGATTGCCCATAATCTTCAGAAACATTTACGGGCCCTTAAAGATCTTCATTGTTAGATTTACTGGTTGTATTTTGATTGACGTCCAGCCCTTGTATAATGGGCTTTTATTGAGGACGGCAAAGGTGTTTATTCTGGGCAGCCGGATGCAGCTTCCGACGTTGCTTTGCGTTAGCATGCTAATATTTCGGCAACCACACCATGTACATATTTAATATTCCATCATTTTGTATTTGTGTGTAAGTAAAATATGCTATTTTTATTTCATCTTTGGGATTTGAATGTTTTATAAGATACTGGCCTTCAAAGTTTGCAGACGGTCATTCAAAGTGCCCTGTTTTATTATTTTTTTTAATAAAAATACACAACAAATTTAACAATTATTATTCTTTGTAACATCTTACATACACTCATATAATGTTTTAAAGGGTGTTTGACTTCTCTCCATATTGATAGTTAAGTTATTCACTAACAAACATAACCATTCTGTCAGGGCATGTAAATGCAAGTGTTCACCTCTTCATGTTCTACTATTTTTTATGTCTCGGGATTGTTTTTCTGGGTGAAAATATTTATGGGTTCCATTATATTACTGATTAGGAATGACATGGCAAAGTATTAAGTGAAATAAAAATGTTGACCAGTCGACCTTCGGTCAACCTATCTGAAATTACCCACTCCAGAGTGGTTTGGACGAATGTTCCCTATTGGCTTCTGCAGCACATTACAGCCACTCTTTGGCACGTGTCCACTCAAACGGGAATTCCCCTACAGAAGATGAGCTCACTGTACCACTACACACCAGCTGGTCATTGTTGTTGTAGAATGCAAAATCCACATAAAGTAAAGGGGGAAAAGATTTTTTGCCAACTGAACTACATGGTGAACTTTGAACCAGTCAGTAAAGGACATGTAATAGGCCACTCTTAGTGCAAACAACCGATCAGTGTTTCTTTTTTGTTTTTCTGTTAAAATAGAAAGACAGTCATCGAGACTAGTGCGGTGGAAAGTGCTGATATTAACCTAGTTGGAAAAACATGGTGCCCGGCAGTACCCTTTCAAAGAACACTGTGAGGTGCCAATGTCATGTTCACACTAACAGCCCTTCACGAACTATTCACAAAGTCCTTTACAAGCCCACTGCAATCCCCTTTTTATTTTGTTTTTATGAAGCATTGTATTAAAGGTTCATTTGACTGTGCTGTATTTACCTGGTTGTCCTCTTTGTTGTCTTTCCAGATTGGCTGAGGCAAAGAAGGAAGAAGGGAACGAACTGTACAAACAAAAGAAATATGAAGATGCCATCAAACTGTATACAGAAGCTATCGGTCAGTGTGCTTTATCTTCAATGATTATGGTTTAGTTGAATATGTACTTAAAGTGAAGGTGCACCAAATTTGTACTTTTACCAGTTTTGAATTGTGTTTGGAGAAGATTACCTACCTACTAGACCTAGACTTAGGCAACATTTCATGTTTCCTATTATAACCTAAAAATTCTGAGAACACTATCTGGTGAAATATCCGTCCGTGCAGATATATCAGTAGTCTCAAACTCGTTTGAGTGCGGGGGCCAGATAGCCCACACCGGAAAGGTCGAGGGCTAACATGATAAAGGGGGGGGGGAGGGTGGGGTCGAAAGGTTGAAAAGAGAAAAGATCTTGTGCTCCCTGATTTTTGTAAACTCAGTTTTGCCGGTGACATCTTGGTATTTGATTTGTTTATATGACTGGGGGGCCCTGACCTGATGTGATAACAAGAATTAAAAATGACACTGCCCTGCTAACGTGCTGGCATTTTTAATAGAACGAGAGAGCAAGTACACTGTCGTTCCCGTTGCTCAATTCACTCGGGAATTAACCAAGCTCAACATGTCTAAAAAAACAATCAGTTAATTTGACAGTTCTTGCTTTCGTGACACTTTTTGTTACAACACACTGAGCAAATACTTGTCTTTTAATGGCAATATTTTTTTGAAGGTTAGAATCTTGAGCTCGTAGCTTTATCTTTGGCAGTTGCTCCTGCTGATCGGGAGTTCGCGCAGCTGAGGTGCAGTCGTAAACGAAGAGCTCGTGCTTGGAGCCTCATAGCGGAATCGTTGTACATTACAAAAAGCTGGGAAGCAAAAAATAAAGTGAAACAAAGGGCAAATGAACACCGATAAGTATAGACTATGTGAATATGTTAAAAGAGCTGAGCTGCTTTAGGCGATAATGAATTGGCGTGATGGGATCATTATGGCGCATGCCATTCTAGCGCTCGAGACATGGGAACCGGGAATCTTGGCTGGTGGCCTGCGGGCCGCGTCCCAGCAAGTCACAGACCACATGTTTGAGACCCCTAAAATATATTTAAAAAAAAGCCCTGATTTTTTTAGTTTTGTTATGCCCCACCCCTAAACAAAAAAAAAAAAAAAAACTTGCAAAAACAATGTACTTTACATATTGAATAATTGACGTAGAGGAATTTATCTGGTGGGAACCCCTTTGAGGACAATAGGTCATTGTATTTCTGGCTCATGATGACAGTCAATCTATATATGTGATCATACTAGCCATAGTTTCTGTTTTTAGGATAGACCAGGGGTCTCCAGTGTGACATGGGGTTAGAGCCGCAGCCGAAGCACTACAAGCAGTCTTCCTTTTTCACAATGCTCTCCGGCGGTGACATCACGCTTCCCCACTGCGCAGGTGCGGCGAACCCCGCCTGCTTCACGGGGGCTTCTGTGAGGAAGCATTTGCGTTGCTGCTTTTCTTTGTGTTTTATTTTTGAGGCACATGCTTGATGACGTAATGGTATGGCCTTCTTTCGGGCACAACGCCGTCGCTTTTTCTCGTAATGGGACAAGTAAGGCTTTCGCCTTAAAAGAGGAGGGGGAGGGGGCGTGGCATTTATTTTTCACAAGAAACGATATGGCGGGAACATACCCTTTTAAAGGGGACAAGTATAATTGTTGGTTACAACAAGTAACACCAAGTAGCAGAATGTTTCTTCAACAAGTTTCGGTTTCAGTATCAGCTGATGTTTAAATTAAGATTACACAAATAATATTCCACATTTTGCGAATCCAAAGACGTGGAGCTGTTTAGTAATGCTTTGTAAAATGGAATCACATGTAAGCCTAAATTTTTTGGAATTGAGCGGAGTTGCCCTTTAACCCAAAAGTAAAACAAACAAAAAAAAAACAAAAAAAATGTTTAGATAAAGAGTGGAATTTACAGGCCAAGGCGCTAGTTTACAAACAAGCGTCACATTAGCGCCGCGTGCTGGTCTATATACAAGGTGCATTTTAGGCTTCACAGATTTTTTTTAAAAAGAAAGCTGCACTGATGTGGGCTGTTCAGTTGACTGATATGGCCAGGGGGACATAATATAGGGGAACAATCATCAGGATAAGTCGGCTAATTCACTAAAATTTGTTAATTAATTGTCAATTATTAAAGATGGAATTATGGTTCCAATCAGAAGCTTGCTGAGTGTCATTGGGTGTCTACCATCCGGGAAAACCGGGAATAATCAGGCAATTTTAAGACACCTGGAAAAGTCGGGGAATTGTCAGGGAAATTTCCGAAAAGATTGCAGAGTCAGGGAATTTATCCCATGCTTGCCCGCTCCTGCTAGAATCCGCAGGCATGGGCGGGCGTAGGCACGAGCGCAGTCAAGTGCGGCGGCGCGACGTCTGCGCGTTGTTAGAGTGGACTAGAAACGTCTGAGCGAGACAAGCTGCCGGGTCCGGTTGAAGCGCCGAATGCCGAGCGTCGATGGTTGGTGTGGCGGCGCTGCAATCGAGCTAGCTTGGGACGTGACGTGGAGCGCGGCTATCGCAAACGCTGACGAACGTCGCTACAAGCAGCTGCACGCACCGTGAGCCAGCCGCAGTGCGAATGCTGGAGGATGCTGCTAACGCCGTGAACCAGGTGCAACTCATGAAGGCACTTTGGCGCGACGCGACCCGCCCATCAACTTGGGCGGGTCGCGTCGCGCCTCTTTAATGCGCTGCACTTCACACGAGAGCATGAGCAAAGCTGGCGGCTCGTCATTCTTCTAGTACACTCTAGAGCCACTAAATAAGCTACGACTCTTGAGTAGCAGCACTAAAGTATGCCGGCTAAACAGTTACTTGTGAAGCGGAGTTGCAGCGGCCATTTTGCTTGGTTCGTGATTCTAGTCAGGTGATGTTGCTCTAGTACGCTCTGGCGTTATCATGACGCAGGACAAACAGTTACTCCAACCGATACTAGGTGGCGCGAGTCACCACTCACTCAGAACAGCCGTCGTTCATCTACCCTCTGAGAGGCGATCCATTAGTTCGTCAGATATGGCGTTTTCGCGCTTCCCCGTAAACGCAACTGGACGCCTGCACTCTACAAGCTCTGCCACGTGCGTTTGTGGCTTCGGGTTGGACTTTCTATTGTGTTATTTTCCTGTAATGGAGACATGTGAAAGTGACTATGTCTCTGCCGAAGAAGTGCTCCTTCAACCTCGACTGGACAAACCCTGACATATGCACGAATGCAAGTTGGATTCGGCCCGTTCCAAATGATCCAAATAGTGCTCACTGCACAATGTGCTGCAAGAAGTTCTCCCTGAGCAACATGGGGAAAAGGGCGATTACTCGTTATGTTAAGGGTAAGAAACATCAAGCTGCTATGAAATCTCTGCAAAGCGTTTCCCAGACCCCAATCGTATCATTTTTCAAGACCGCGATAAATGTGGACTTGCCTTCCGCAACAGCAACGGGCGTTTTGTCCGAAGGTAACGCTAGTGCTTGTAGCGCTCCGGCAGTGCGTCTATCCACCGCCACGGAAGCTTTTAGCTTCTCTGTGAAGACGTCGGTGGGTGGATTTTTATTGAAGAATGAAGTCACAAAGGCCGAGGTCATGTGGTGCTTGAACACTATAATGACTCGTGGATCTTTCCGTTCTGCGGCAGCGTCTGCCTCGCTGTTTCCGTTGATGTTCCCCACATGTGAGACCGCCAGAAAAATGCAGCTTGGAAAAGACAAAGTGGGATACACCATATGTCATGGTATCGGTCCATACTTTCAAGAGAAGTTGCTAGTAAGCCTCTCTTCTCTAGCGTGCCATATCCATACCTGCCAACTCTCCCGAATTGTCCGGGAGCCTCCCGAATTTTGATCACATCTCCCGATTGTACAAACGCGACCTTAAATCTCCCAAAAAATATCCGCCGTAGTTTTTTTTTTTTTTATGACTTCTCATTGTTATAATCATCACGCCTGTGTCATTGCGAGTTACTCGAGAGTTGTTTAGGTTACTCTGGCGGGTTACCACGTGAAAACTCGGAGCAGTAGCGTAAAATGAGGGTAGATTTTAAACGCCAAGGTACCAAACCTCTACTCCTGAAGTTGGAGCGCATTTTGGAACACTGCTTTTATGACCATGGGTGCGCTAGGCTTCAGTTGCCTTTGTCAGGTCGTCGAGTGAGGTGCGGAACACCAAACTACTCCTCGTGTTTCCCCGATTTTAGTTGGAACCACTGATCTGTTGGAATGATCGGTGGTGCTTTCTGAAGCCAAGAAGTACTTGCAAGTATTTCTGAGATCATACACGACTGAGTTTCCGTGCTTTGTCGCTTCGCGGAAAGCTGACAAGTATAGATTCTGTACCAAGTGCGCCTGGGATGTGTGAGCGTTTCGCACGGCGGCAAGCTTGACATCAAGATACACATCGCTTCACGAGAGCATCAGAACCATGCTCGTGCCGTAGAAGGGCAGGGCACCACCGGCAGTTTACTCCAAAACAACTGCGAAGACAGTGTGATTCGCGAAGAGTGCCTCTTCACGGAATTTCCTGTCAAACTAAAAAAAAAATGTTTCAACCCCCTTCCCCCCCCCTCCCCGTGCCGGTCTCCCGTATTTTTATGTTGCTAGGTTGGCAGGTATGCATATCTGGTGGTTGCGTTTGATTAGTCACTGAACAAAGTAACCCAGAGAGGACAAATGGATGCACTGGTCAGGTACTGGGACCAAACTGATGCCACTGTAAAAACGCGATACCTAACTTCGTGTTTCCTGGGGCACACCTGTGCACAAGACCTCGCATCTCCTTTCAGGAAAGGCACAGAAGTCATTAAGCAGACAAAGATACTACAAGTGTCAATGGATGGACCCAATGCAAATTTGAAGTTTCTGAAGTCCCTCAAAGAAAAACTTGGAGCCTCTGACACCAATCACTAGATCCTGGACATTGGAAGCTGTGGACTCCACGTCGTCAGCGGTGCATTCAAGGCAGGTCACGCTGCGACGCACTGGTATCTGGTAGTGTTTCTTCGTGGGAGCTATAACCTGTTAAAGTGTGTGCCGGCAAGTCGGCGGGCAGACTAGGTCCACTTCACGGGAAGTGCTCTGTTTCCGTTGAAGTTCTGCTGAGTAAGGTGGCTGGAGAATAGCAAGGTGATCTTGACAGTGCTTGATGTTATTCCAAACTTGGTTAAATTTGTAAAATGCTCAAAGGAAGAAAAAAAAAAAAAAGCCAGCATGTGCTAGCTATTGCACTGTTAAAAAGGCAGTAGGTGACCAGATGCTGCCAGTGAAATTGGCGTTTATGCTCTTGATTTCTGAAGAACTCGAGCCATTTCTGGCTGAATTCCAGACAGACAAGCCCATGCTTCCCTTCCTTGCCCCTGCGTTGGATCGCCTCTGCTGGCTAGAGTCGTCAAGAAAGAAATCCTAAAAGCTGCCAACACATCTTCCAAGCTGCTTAGGAATGACTTGGAGAAGCCTGACAATGTTGTTGCAGCTGCTGCATTCGACATTGGGTTTGCTGCTAAGAATGAGCTTCGCAAGATCCAGAAACCATCGCAACTGACTGTGCTCAGCTTCAAAAAAGACTGTATTTCCTTCGTTAAAGAAGTGTTCACAAAAAGTGACGGAAAGGTCACCTGTGAAATACAAGTTGACAAGAGGTGCAAGCTGCTTGGATCTGGCTAGTGCGTTGTCTCCGGAGGTTGGTGAGAAACAACTGTGCATTGCACTGGAGGTGCTAACGGAGCACCAGTGGATGACTGGCTTGGAAGCAGAGCAAACCCACCGTTTTAATGTAGATATATGCTCACTCAGCTCTGTACAGACGACGTTGAAGGACTTTGACAGGAAAGAGCAGAGGCTGTGGACGCCCTCTTGTTTGAGTTGCGTTCACGGGACCACGAAGAGCCATTTTTGTTTGTCAAGCTAATTCTCTGCTTGTCTCATGGCAACACAGCTGTGGAACGGGAATTCTCTGTGAACAAAGAGTGCCTCGTTGAAAATCTCAAGGAAGAGTCACTGATATCCCAAAGAGTGGTGTATGATGGAGTCTCAGCAATGGGAGGGGTGGCCAAAGGTGATCTTACAAACAAAATGCTGCAAATAGTTCGTGGTGCCAATGCCCAATTGAAGGAGCAGCTACAAAGAAAGAGGCAAGAGAGATTGGATGCATCAGAAGCAGAAAGGAAGAAGAGAGTGGCTGCTCTAGTCAAGGTGCTTCAACAAAAGAAGCAAAGGGTCCTAAACGAAGCACAATTGCAGGCTTCTCGTTTTGGCGAAGAAATTAACTCCCTGAAACAGTAAGCCCTGGTCAATGCTGTATTCTAAACATCTTCATGAGTGAGGTAGTTGCTTTATCTAACTTAAATAAAATATTTTACATTGTGAATGGTGTATCTAAAATATATTGCGTTTTGGTGTCTAGTTGTTTCTGGGTGTGGGTCATGAAATTTAATTAAGATACTGAAAATCTGGAAAAGTCAGTGTAAGGGTTCTGGGAAAGACGGCTGGTTTCTCGATCGGCTGGGCAACGGTCGCCTTGTCTGGCAGCGTGTATGATGCTCCCTCCCCGGTCGTTTTGTGTGGGTTTGTTTTCCTAACGAGGAACTGCGTGGGCCTTTCTGCCGACGCGGCCCCCCTGGAGAGCATGTTCCTGTGTCTCCCCCATCGGGATGACCCCTGGGGAAGGGATGTTGTTTTAGGGGCGAAGCTCCTTAGGGGCTAGCCATGTCCGTATGTCCGTCCGGCGTCCGGTGCGCGTGCTCCTGCACGTGAGCACGTGCTCGTGTAGGGAAAAAAAAAATTTAAAAAATGATGAAAAAAAAAATGTTTCCGCAGTCGACAGGATTTGAACCTGTGTGGGGAGACCCCAATGGATTTCTAGTCCATCACCTTAACCATTCGGCCACGACTGCAGGATGAGTAGGAGGCTTTGAGATGTGGTAGTAACTCAAGAGCTGGGGATGTCATGGATGAAACGTTGCATGTAGCCGCTCAACATCTATACAGGAGAGGGCGCTGCTGTCAAATGAGTATATAATCGTGTTAAACTTTGCATGCATTGGCTCAACGTTTATAGACGAGAGGGCGCTGCGGTCAAATGCTCCAATGCGTATATACCCACGTTCCATACCACACATTCTCTTTCTGGCATGGATGAAAACGAACGAAAAGCTCGGCATGCTGCGGCTCAGCGTCTACGCAGACAAGTACCGCCAGAGCTTCGCCCCAATCAACATCATTTACCACGTGGAGATGTGGTCAATTTTGTCTTTTGAATCTGGAGGCTTGCGCATTCTACGGGGCTTCTTGGGTTTCAACTTGGGGGTTCCGGAGAGGCGCCGCTGTGTCTGCAACGGGATGCATGGACGAAGTTACGAAGCTGTCGGCTGTAGTCCGTTGGCAAGTTAACGAATGTGTATCGACGCTCTTGCCAACTATTGGACAGTGGATATCACGTGGCTCCAGCAAAACTTTGAAATGATTGGTTGATCCTCGCCCGAGAGTGAAGGGATCAGTGCCCTCAAAAGCCCGTGACTGGGTAGAAAGAGGGTTTTTCTGGCTTGGACTTGGACTAATTTGGAGGACGACAAATTTCGCTTGCTTTGTATATACTGTGTACAATAGCTCGTAACGTCTAAATAAACGGTTTAGACGAAGTCCTCCCGCATCTGTCGCACTCCTCTGATCACCACCGAACAAGGCTCATCAAACGATTGGCCCCGCAAGACATCGCTGGGCAGTCATCATCTATTCAACCAAGGGACGAACCTTTACTGTCAGGGAATTTGAAAAAAAAAACAATTTGGTAGTCTTGAACATTTCTCTGCTATATCTCTACCAAGTTATGTTAGATTCTCACAACTACCGTATTCTGAGGTCTGAGCACAATTATAAGCTTATGTTGCTTTTATGTTTATCCTAGTTTTCAAGAAGCTTTCAACTTTATCACAATGTTTCTGCCAAACTTTTTTTATGACATGCTTAAAGTATGGAGTGCTGAGAAAAAAAGAAATAAAATATTTTTGGGAACAAACTGCTAGCCATGGCAAATGTCAGAGATTGCAAATACGTACTAATGAGGTAAATAAAGAAATTAATTAATTAAATTTTTAATTAGTAAAAGTACATCTTGAAATAGCACGGATGTTGCATGGACAGAGGAAAGAAGTGAACAATACAAGCGCTGACTAACATCCGAGGGTTTATTCTGAATAAAAATTTAAACCGCGCGACACTCTAATTATGATGGAATGGTGCCTGTGCATCACAGAATTGGGTGCTATCAGTTATACAATTCTACCTCACTGTCCATCAATGTCAAGGAAGCTTGACTCATGCAGGTGGGACCCTCTTTTTTTATTCTAAGCCTCTACTATCTCGCGAGCCTTTTGGTCCCAATGTTTTTACAACATGATGTCACTTTCTAGTAAAGGTGTGTATGTGCAGTCATGGCAGTGCAATGCCAAATTGGAGCATGCGGTTCCTGTTAACGAACTACAGTGCTCCCGGAGGCATATGTTGAATCTCCCCGTTTGCTCCGATGTACACCTTCCCACACGAGAAGGGTATCTGATATATAACACTCTTTTTGCAGGGTGCAAATGTGGTGTTTGATGCGGCATCCGCTCTTCCTTTGTCTTTCCTTTGTGCTTGCTCTTTTTTCCACAACGGAGCATATTCTGCTCAACTTGTTACTTGCCAAAATCACTACATCTAGCCTTTATCTTGGGGTGGCTCTTTTAAAACCGTGCTACATGCGGTGATGACTGTCGCATACTTCTTTTTGCTCCGTACCTTGGCCCCTTTTTGCTATTGTTTCCGTGGCCGAGGTGATTACCGACTCTGGGTAACCAGCATCTTTTAGTCCCTCGACCTGGTTGTAAAGGCTTCTTTCACTCCGTGGAAGCCATACTTTTTTACAGCCGAATGGATACATGTTTCAGCATAGTCTTTTTTGACGAGCTTAGAGCGCCCCGATCTAAAATCGGGGAAAGTTTGTTATATTTGAAGTTCTGAGATGATGCCACCAGCACACGTGGCTTTGGCTCACATCTACGCAGAGATCCAAAACTGGATTGTCTGGTCCTTAGGGGTCTCAAAATGTGAACCGCAAGCCCAAACTTACTTCCTGAACGCGTTGAGCATGAAATCGAGGGTCCGACTTCCGCGCTGTTTCAAGATGAACCCATACTAACTGTCCCAGTTGTCCTGTCTCTTAAGCTTAGTAAAAGTAAACATAAGGTTTTTGTTAGAACTTGCTGAGCATTGTCGAAAACCCCTAAAATAGTCAATTTTAAGAAGACTAAAGCATGTGTGAAGCCCGGGAGTGAGCAAAAATTTTTTCTTGCGCAAAAGGCACAAGGCTGGCGATGTGAATATGCGTATGATATTCCTATCATCTGCGTTTTTGCAGTGCACATCTTGAAGGGGGTTTGTGTCTGTCTGTGTTTCAGAACTGGACGGGAGCAACGTGGCCTACTACACAAACCGGGCAGCATGTCTCATGATGCTGGGCCAGTACCAGACGGCACTGGAAGATTGTCGGCAGGCATCGCGGCTGGACCCCGGCAATGCCAAGGGCCACCTGCGGGAAGCCAAGTGCCACCTGGCGCTGGGGGACCCCACAGCGGCCATGCGCAGTGTGCAGCGCCTCAAGGAACTCGAGCCGACCAACGTGGCACTGCCACGCGAGCTAAAGACCATCGAGATCCTGCAGCACTTCCTCACCGAAGGAGATAAGGCCTACGAGAACCAGGATTACGCCAAGGTGACTGACTACCTGCCCGGGGTTCCGACCCAAAGCTCACGACACGAAAGAAATTGCGGGCACACCAAACCGGTCGACTGTCTGTCCTGCTCTGTGTGACCACGGTCCATGCATATACACTAACACGCGGCCCTGACGTCGCACCGCTGCAGTGGCACTGTTTTCGGCACGGCGCGTGCACAGAAAGTTAATTTCATGTGAATCTAGTTTCTGCACACACACTGCCGACCACATCTGGTATGGCCTAACGCTGACTTGCTTGTGAAAGCGTGTCAGTGTACACTTATAGGAAATGGAAACATCAAATGCAAAAAAAGGTGCTTTTTTTTTTTTTTTGCAAGTGCATGGTTTTTATTGGATGACCAGTTTAGAGGCAAACAAATTGTAGCTAGGGTGACCACTCGTCCCGCGACTTGCGGGACTGTCCCGCATTAAGGGCTCGCGTCCCGTGAGAAATTCCCAAATCTTCAAAATGTCCTGCATTTCACACTGTCGTAAAATTCGCTCTGCAACTCAGGATGCCGCCGAACAACGGGGCACGGAAAAGCGCGGAGGTCGCTGGTAATTGTGTGAATCGCAATGGTACGCCATTTTCTATCTAAGCATTGCGGGCAGCGACCGTCATTCTTGCAGGAGAACCGACGCGCATGAGCCGTTGTGCCTCTCCCCTTGGTGGCAAAATATTGTAAGAGAAAATTGCTTGCCAAAAGTTTAAATATAAATTAGTGTAATTATTTTCATATCGTTGTGTCAATGCAAAAGGGTTGCTGTGGATTGTTTTGTTTTTTAGTGAAGACACAAGGCAAAAAGCCTGCAACTCAACGGTCGAAAACGAACACAATGTTAAAAATGTGTTTAGGACCATGTTGATAAAAGTAAGCGTTGGCAGGACATAATAACCCGAAATAGATATACTGTTTCTTAACTTCATTTGATGCATTGAGCTCTGCTGCAGTTGATTTTTTATGCTTTCAACTTCGATGCATTTAATAACATATTTGGCATTAAAAAATATATCGGAGAGTGAAAATTATTTTAGCTTCATTGCTGCAATATTATTTGCAGGTGTATTAACAGTACAGGATATTAAATGTGTTAACAGAGCCTCGGTTCGTGGTGTGCGTGTTCATAGAGTTTCTCTACACCCCCCCCCCCCTCCCCCTCTTCCCCTGCCCTGCGTGTCCTTCATTTCGCTAGCAAGAAGGTGGTCACCCTAATTGTAGCACATGGGTGGGGGGGGGGCATTGGGTTGTAGGGTTGTAGAGCGCCACGAAGTGGGGCCGGAGATGAACGATTGGTCGAGCGTCGCAATCATACGGAGTCATCCTGTTACTGAGCTAACGAACTTCCTTCAACTTTGGCTGCTTGTCTTTTGTTATCGTGAACTCTGCTCGCGGCACTGGGGTTCTGCCTTCTTAAATACCTGTGCCTCGGACTCGGACTCTAGCCTGGTAGACACAGATGAAAGTTGAACCGAAGTAAATGACTGCTATCGATTTACTGAGACTTAAAGGAGTCATGAAACGCTTTTCCAACTTTTTCCTGTTTAGCTTTCCTCCTCGACTCATAAATCGCGCATTCCACCAAACAGTTCAAGAAGACGGAAAAGGGGGATTCCCCTCTTGCTCGGACTCTCGTTTGTCTAATCCGGATACATCCATTCTCCCCCTAGAAGATTAGCCGTCGCTCAAAATCCAGACAAAAGTTGCTTTCCCCACCCCGTTCACCCCGAAGCTGACAGTGCTGTGGAAGCTACGTGCTCCTTTGGCAAGCCACACTTTTGCCACGTGATCACACTCTCTCGCGCATACCCACGCGCAGAGAATGAGGTCAGATGGTGAAAGGGAGGCGGCTGATTGGTCCTGCAAGCGCGTAGCTTCCACCACAATGTCAGCTTAGGGGTGAGGGGATTAAGTGAGCTCCGGTGTCGTGTGACGTTCGTATGGGCCCGGTGACGCGCTGCGGGGGCCCGATGACGCGCTGCGGGGTCCGCGGATGTATCACAGAGAAAAGGCAGCGAGCTTACGAAGGAAAGGAGGTACCAAATAGTCCGCTGTTTTTTTAAAATGTTCGTACCGATAGTCAGGCTTTTGACCTTCTACTTTTTTTCTTTTGACCCACTGAACGATGTGCTATTAGTAAAATACCAATATAAATTGATATATTGCAGTCCAAAATTCGTTTCATGGGTCCTTTATTACGAGCACTGCCTAAATATTATGCTAATAATGGGCAAATGCGATCCACTCTAAAACCAATATTAAACCTGCTACTACCAGCTTCTCAGCAGGCATTCAGTGGGTTGACTTTTTGTCAAGCAACCTTGTTCCCTGATGTCATCTTCATTTTCAGGCGGGTGTTTTTTGTTTGTACTGCCACTTGTTTCATTGTGTTCTTCTACTGCATTTTCAGCTATCCTAGCGGACGATTTCTGCTTGTTATTGTATGTTTTAGCAGCTACAGTTTGCGAGTGCTCTTCGGTGATCGCGCACAAAGATTATTGGCTCCCTGCTCGCTCAAGTGCGTCGTGGTGTCAAAGCTGGCATTTACTGGTGGTCATAGTTTTGCCAGTTTCTGCTCAGCGCGAGCTTACAATTAGCTTCCCCAACGCTTTTGCAACATGCATTGCACACCACCAAGCTTGTAGTACTTCTCAGTAGATAATTGGGGGCTCGTTCTGAGCCTGCGTTCATGAATGTGTACAGTAAACTCTCAATTGAGCAAACTTCAAGGGACCCAAGGAAGTAGTTCACTTAATTGAAAGTTCACTAATCTGAATATATCCACTAGAATATGGAACAGCATACGACACAGCATACATAGTCAAAAGTGTGAAATGCAATTTATGGAGTCATGTACATTGATATATACAAAGTGCATAGCAGTTACGTTCCTGCATTTCTCATTTTGAAAAAAAAAAAAATCTAAATTTCATTTGCACCGGCGCTTTTAAAGCGCGTGAAGTGACAAAGTTGTCCAGAGAGTATGTTTTTTTTCACTTCCTTTGGCACAGCTTGTTGCTTTGACGAAGCCATACTGCAACGGCATCGTCCACTGGCTTAAAATATCCCGTGCAGAGTTGTTTCCTGTTAGGATTGAACACAGGTTTCTCCTTCAAGCTTCGACTTTTGCTTCTTATCGTTGACTCTGTCGACGCTGGAATCCCATAGTCCTTTGCAACGTCCACTTGCCTATGACTGTTGTCCAAGCGCTGAAGGATTTTGAGCTTGTTTGATAGAGATAATCGCTTCCGTTTCGTCGTACTCATTACGAAAGTGGGCGCACAAACTGCCTTCCTGCCGTTGTTACTCAAAACTCAGATGGCCGAAGGGAACCGATGACAAGGAAAAACAGACACACTATGGGGTTCGTTTTCGTCTACCGCACCGCCACTTTGCCTCGGCAGCGCTGTAAACGCCAGCGATGATACGCTGCCACTGCAGAGGTGGCGGCGGCGGGGTGGCGAACATTGGCTATGCCAGCGCTGCAGACCACAAAATTTCGTTGGGTCCCCTGATCAAGTTCGTTGAACTGAAATATTCGCTATTCCGAAATTCGTTAATTCATTTAACTGAAACCTTTTTGTTAAACCGACGTTCACTCAAGTGAGAGTTTCCTGTATTAACATTTGCTATAGATATTCAATATCTACGAAAGAAAGCAGTAAAACAGCTGTAGCATTTTACCGGACTGATCGGAACTGCTCTTGCGACTAGGCCAGTCGTACGTTTTACAGTACCGCCGTATGAACTTTGCGTCACCCGATGGCCGTGCAGCTCATCACAAGGGTTGCCATCATGTTTCGGAATGTTTGTTAAGGATATTCAGCCCCAAAAATCTGGATGGACGATCTCTCGGGGGAGGCGTTAAATGTGGGATTTTATGGTATGCTATAGTAGGTTACAAGTCAAGAAGGTAGCGGCAAATGCCCCTCAAAGGGACTCGTATATCCCTCCGCCACCTCCCCGTCCAATAGCGTCCCATCGTTTGCGTGACGTCGTGGCCAACGCGGGAGAGGGTTTTGCCTTGCTTTGAATATTTGCTTTATCTTTCGACCTTGACTTGGCGTTGTGGAAGCCGCGAGAGGGAGATAAGTCGTTTTCGTTTTCGATGGAAACAAAAACGACTTTGGGGGATTAGCTTCCCCCTGCGTGGATACAAAGGACACTTTCAGGGGCTCGGTTTCCTCTCCGATGAATACAAAGGTCGCTTTCTTAAAAAAAGAGGGGTGGGGGGGGGGGGGGGGGGGGGTCGGGTCGGAGACAAGTTGGCATCACTCTGTAGCCATTATCTATTCATTGAAGCGGAACAAGGGGTGTTTCCAGGGAACTATTCTTTCGACTGCGGATGCATTTCAAACGGTCGCATCACGATTATGGGAGGAGCTTCTCCTACCTTCTTGACTTGTAACCGACTATAAGAATTAAACAGAACCCATCCTTTGGGAATGATTATCTACGTTAATGCGAATAGCATCAAACGGTGCGGAGTTATGCGCGTTCGTCAGGTGGCCGGCACACTCTAGATACGCCAGCCCACTCTTGAGGCGATTCTAAATTTGTTGACACTTTCACAGCCCTGCGCACGATCTCCGCAGCCCAGCACGTGCGTTTGTGTCACTTAGGAAGGCGAGCAAAGCACGCGCCATACGCACAAACACTCAAAATGGTACCGACCAGACTTTCTGGCGTCTCAGCTAGTCTCAACCAACGGTACTCTAAACGGTTGTTTATATCTTTACCATAGGACGCGCTTTACAGCGCTGTCACAGCTACCGGTGCGCGCGCGTTCCATGCACGAGGGCTCATTCCGCTCTCGTGAGGCTGAGCACGGCCGCTACGTCACCCTCTCCCGAGCGCGGGAGAGGGTGAGCTAGCGGCCGTGCTCAGCCTCACGAGAGCGGAATGAGCCCTCGTGCATGGAACGCGCGCGCACCGGTAGCTGTGACAGCGCTGTAAAGCGCATCCTATGGTAACGATATAAACAACCGTTTAGAGTGCGTTGAATGACTGCCTTCATAGCTCTGTGGTTAGCGCGTCTGCCTGCTGATCAAAGGGTCAACGGTTCGAATCCCAGCCGGCGCCGGTCTTTTTTATTTATTTATCGACCCGCGGCGTAAGAGGTTAGATAGCCAGATAGATAGATAGATAGATACATAGACGAAAAGTGCGTGAAGTATCCAAAGAATGCTATTCGCATTAAAAGAAGCATTAAGTTGAGGTTGGGCAATCTACTTTCACTATTTTCTTTTTGGTGGTACCTCAGTATGGACGTTTTCGCTTCCTTTTGTTCTCAGTCGCATGGGTTCAATATCTGGTATGTGGTACGAAAAAAATAATAAGACATTTCAACCTGAAATATGCGAGAAAATATAGGTGAGGCAAACCAAGAATGTGTGAAAATCGCACATTTTTTGTGAACACCTTCCAGCGGCGTGGAGAGATAAAAACAATGTTTACGCATACCAGAAGTGACGACATTCAAGATGGCTGCACCCTTGTAGAGAAGGTGTATAACAGACGAGCCCTCCTCTTTCCAGGTGATCTACTGCATGGATCGTGCACTGCAGCAAGCCCCCGGCTGCACAAAAGTCAAGCTCCTGAAGGCAGAATCTCTTGCACTCCTCAAGAAGATCCCAGAGGCACGCCTAATAGCAAAGTAGGTACCTTTTTCTTCTCTAGCAGTTATCACCTCTATTACTTGCCGAATTCCCAGTAAAATCAGCTGGACTCCAAAGCTATACTGCTGGAGAGTCGGTGAAGGTGTGAGCCGTTCATAGCAGCTGATTGCTTGGCACATCTGTTTGCAGCGAAATCATGTGCTCAGAACCAACCAATGCAGACGCAATGTATGTGCGAGGCCTCTGCTTCTACTATGAGGATAACATTGAGAAGGCCCTGCAACACTATCAGCATGTGCTGAGACTGGCCCCCGATCACTCCAAAGCAGTATCTGCATACAGAGTAAGTCCCATGTTTTGTCAAAGCAAAGGGAAAAAAGTTGAATGTGCTTTTGTGTGTAGCCTGCATTTACACAACCAGGCCATGTAACAAATCCAAAATAGTTGCTCTAATTTTGAAGACGTTGCAAAGGGGCTGGGAAATGGGGGAATTAAATTGTGTATCACGAGTACTCGTAGATGGTTGAACATTTAACTAATTATTATGGTGTACCATTTCTGATACTATGAGCAACCACTATGGAGCAACAACTGAGACGTGTAAATTTAGCATGCAGTAGTGGAAGCTTGGATTTTCGTGCTGATTCAGTTACTTCCCGAGGAGGTGATATAAGGGGGGTTGCTGATATGTCTTTTTTCTTAAAGAGCATGACACTTGCAATGCCAACCACAACTGTGCTTTTGACACCAGTATTGAGCTCATTGCGTTCTGTTCTTGTGGTGACCTGTGGTGGCCCTCTGTTTACAAATCTGTAGTATCATAATTTATGCCACTAATCACTCGGCATCGTCCTCCTTCGTTCCATGCCATGTGTGTACTCATAAAGATTCTGCTTCTAGCATTCCGTGGGGGAGCTTAGTACAAAGCATGGTACATTGATGCATAAAGGAATTTTGAAGCTCAGTGGTTTAAAGGGGTATTGAAACTAGATTTTAATGCCTGTTTTAGTGTCCAAATGTCAACTGTGTTTGGGCAACACTATAAAAATGCCAAATTTTGTTTCAAAAAGGCACCAAAACCTTGTTTAAAACTAATAAAATGATTAACACATTGCTCCTGTTGCATGTTCCCAAAGCTGCTTAAATTATTGTTATGTCTGCCTTACCCAAAAGCAGCTCCGCTCCGCGGAGGTATGGCGCCGAGCTGCGAGCAAAGCATAAACTGTCAAATTTGGTCGCACCAGATTTCCCTTCTCTTCCACGTCTATTAAAGGGCAACTCCGGGCAAAACTCAATATTAAATAAATTACTGGTATCGCTGTAGAGACACAAAATACAACCCCAGTGAAAAAATTATGTCCGTGGGACGCCGCATTCTCAACTAATGCCGATAATAAAAATGCGACCCGCCGCGAGCCACTGCTCCTTAGCGGGCGGCCAGCGGGTTGCCGATCGCTAAAGCAACATTGGGCCGTGATGTCATATCGTTCTCTTTTTTTCCTCCGGTCCAGGCGTTGCGCGGAGTGCGCTTCTTTGAGCCGCTACCACCGCTACTTCGGCTAGTGATTGGCGCGTTTAGCCGTTGCTTTTATCTGTAGCCCGTGTAGCTTCGGTATAGCCTTTTGTTTATTTGCTTGTGAGGACTCCAGTACTCGTTTTAGCGAGCAACTCGGTGCGCCCAAGACTGCCCAGCGGTTCCTCGAAAGATGCCGAGTACAACTTGTAGCGCTGTGGGCTACTCAAGCAACCCGCTGCGCAACCTGGAGGTGCTTTTTCACAAGTTTCCAACGGACGGGAAATTGGAGAAGGTGTGGGTGTACGCTGTTCGACGAGTGGACTTCGGAGTTCGGCTTTTACGCGCCCAAGGAAAAAAGAACGAAAAAACAAACGTGTACAGCCCAGTGCACGCGTGTTCAGGCGCCGCGGCCCACGCCGGAGAGCCTCGAAGCTTCATGTCTGGGACTGACCCTCAGCACGAAAGCGAGAGGGCCCCCAGTACGGTACGTCACTGACAGTGCGGCGTAGAGCAACGCCGCTCCATCCACGGAACCCCGATGACAATTTAGGACTAGCGACGAGTACGGAAGACCGCACGCACGGCGACAGCCGCCGAGTACGGTACCGAACGAGTTCGCTCGTTTTCCAGTCGCTAGCTTTTGGGTATACAAGCGACGAGACGGCATAGCGCACGCACGGCGGCGGCCGCCGAGTACGGCACTGAACGAGTTCACGGGTTTTCCAGTCGCTAGCTTTTGGGTATACACACAACTTATGCACTAATTACATATGCTGGATAACTACCATGTATACAGAATCAAAACAAAATCAGCTTACTTCCTATCTTTAGACGGCTAGCACAACAGAGGTAGGTGCCGCTCGGCCTGCGTACTCGTTGAACGAGAACGCTCCTGACGTCACATTCACATAGCGGCTGATTTCCAGTGTTGCCGGGGCCTCGAGTGGCTAGTTTCGGTTTTGTTGGCCGCGCCCCAAACAAAACTTTGAGGCGTCGATATCTTTAAAACTACGTACACTAACGAGAAAAAAATTACACCTTGCAATTCAGGGACGCTGACTGCGCTAAAAACAACCATAATCCCAAAATCGAAAGTATGGACCGGAGTTGCCCTTTAAATTCCAGCTGCTGGGGAATAGAAGGAGAGAGGAGGTGAGATGGTGAGACTACAGGTTAGCTGTAGCCTTGCCCGTGAAGGGAAATGTGACGTCACAAACGCGCTGGGGGCGCTGGATCTTCCGAAACTTGTCACGCTCTCCAATGACTGCTCTTCGAGCGCTTGTCAGAATCGACCATTCAGAACAAAAAATAGTCATCCGTTCAAAATACAAGTGTGCGATTGTCTTTAGCAGATATTGTTGATCATGTCCGACTTACTTCTGAACATGAGAGGTACATTTGAATTTTCATTTCAGTATCCCTTTAAAGCAGTGGATCTCAAACTTTTTGATCACAAGGAATGCATGTCTTCTTAATAATCAGTATTAACATGTTTGGTTCTTCCTATTTCGATTTTTTGACCATGAATAGCTCCTTGAAGAAGATGAGTAAATCCGCTATATGATAAAGAATTTATTATTCCTTCTTTGGCAAAGTTACAGGCGACTAGTTTTTTTTAATATTTTAACATAGAGATACCTTCTGATGAACCACGAAGAACTTTAAAATTGACGTGACCACCATAAGGTATATACGAATACAACAGCACGCGTCTAGATCTTGTGTACAGTGCAATCCACTTATAACGATAATGAAAAAGCCTGAAAATTCACTCGTTTAAAACGATCATCTCAACTAGAAGCTGATCGTTTTTGGTCTAGAAACTCTGGAAACTGATGGTTATAAGCGGTACATCGTTATATGTGGTATCGTTATAAGTGGATTGCACTGTATATCCAATGATGATGTGAGTTTACAATCGCTCAATTCTAATTTCAGATTTCTTTGAGGCAAAATGGGACGGAAGCAATAAAAATTGTGCAAATGTGAAGTCAATAATAATATAAGTAACACCTTGCAATCAGCTTTGTAGATGTTTTCTTATGCCGCTCCAATCCACTCATCGGTCAAATCCTTTTCTACTGCGTGTGCTCAATCTTTAATGAAACGCTGAAGCTTCTCTTGAAAATTTGGAGAGTAATGTTGCGGCAACATTCCTCTGTGCAAAATCGGTGCAAGATAAGCACTGATCAAGGTACAAACGACCACTGTGTGTAGAATTCCAATTGGTTGTTGCAATCTTTCTTCCGCCACTTCCTAATCAGATCGAACACGTTTGTGCTCCCTCCATCTCACCACCCGGAAAACCCACAACGTGAATATCTATAAATCAACTCATGCCAAGTGTCCCTGGTTCCGGCTAAGGGCGGTCTTTCAATTTCAAGAAAACACACAAATAAGCAGAATGACACAGACGTTTCGAGCGAATACTCTTTCTCAATTGACTGGGCTTGAGACGGGACAACAAGTGGGTGACGAGAGGCAAGGCCGGTATTCTTCAGTCTTGGGTAGTAACGCGTTACTGCAACTTCGTTACTTTTTTGGTAACTTGTAACTCTAACGAGTTACTTTTTAAAAATGTAACTTGTAACTGTAGTTCTATTGCTTTTTTCTGAGGTAACGATGAAAGTAACGACGTTACTTTTGTCGTTACTTTCCAGTTTTTTATGAATAATATATCATTGAACGAGTGCAATCTAGCTATTTCTTGCACTTCCCAAATTGCCTGTTTTGACATTTCGAATGTCAAGTTGGCCTTGCACAAACTTGTGAACACGTTCTTCCTCGCGAGTCCCGACCCGAATACAGCCACGTGTAGATGCGATAAAAAAAACCTAGTTATGTTTTGCACGCGTTTGTACTTTGTAGCAGAACACTTACATCTTAGTATATCTTGAAATTCTATTTTTGTTGCGGTTGTTCTTTTTCTGCGCAAACGCTTTTTTATAGGGTGAATCAACCGTGAAACAACAATACACACGGAGGGCACTGCGAATGTTTCGTATTTTGATTAGCGCCACTAATCCGCACTGTGCATGTTTCGTATTTCGATTTGCGCCACTACTCCGGCCTGGTGTCAACAGTCGAGGCAAAATTTACTGCTGTTTGCGCAAGGTTTGCTTGTTGCTCTGGTTACGCGGGGCCTGTTCAGCAAGGGCAGGGACGTGCTCGCCATCAAACGAGGGAAACTTTCAGCCACTATTTCCAAAAAGCAACTGCTGCTAAGTTACAATATAAACTAAAAAGCATACTTTTTTTAAATTTTATGCAATAAAACTTGGTGAGGGGCGTTTTCTAGTTCTTCATAAATTTTTAGCGTTATAGAAAAGTAGCTGAAAAGTAACGTCGTTACTTTTAAAAGTAACTGTAACTGTAACGAGTTACTTTTTTGTTCCGGTAACCGTAACGGTAACTTCGCTACTTTTTTACTGAAAATAACTAACTGTACCGAATTACTTTTTAAAAGTAACTTACCCAAGACTGGTATTCGGGTTGCAAAAAAGGGAAGGGAGAGAAAACGGGTCTAAAGTCGAGACCCCGCAAGAGTGCATCAGGAGTTGAACGATTGAAATTAGAGGGGAAGGAAACATATGCTTGGCGGCAAGAAGACGAGGTTTGGAAAATCGGTTGTGCCGATCTTTTGCCCGAAATTCGGGCAAAAGAAACCGAATTTCGAGCCGCAAATTGTGTTCTGGGTAGTTGGGGTCTCTTATGTCATGTACAACTAAAAACCTCGGTGAGCATAAATACCCTGTCGGTGTCTTTTCAAGATCCCAGTTCAGAACCCGTGGTTTAAAGAATATGAGGGCAGTAAATGCAAGTTTAAAGGCCGATGAGCAAGCAGAAAGGTGGAAACTTTCCATCAATTACTCCTTTCTCTTTGATTAAAAACCCACTCTTTTGGGGAGAGGGAGAGAGAAGAGTGCGAGAGGGAATGGCGACAAGGAAACTGGTGACTGTTTCTTCCCATTCAGATGATGACTCTGTAGGTCGTCTTTTCGGGGGCGTTGGACAGAGTATTTAATCTCTGTACGGCCGAATAGATTTGCTTAGGGCTTGACAGTCTTTTGTGATTTCACACAGAAGAGATATCCGAAAGATTTTTTCTGTTGCTATGTTTGAGGTTTACTTACTGGCTGCAGCATGAAAGATGTGATAGTATTGAAACTTCGCAGTACTCTGATCACAAAATGCCTTCTCGTTCCTCAGAAAGCCCGCATGCTCAAGGCCAAGAAAGATGAGGGCAATGAAGCCTTCAATGCTGGCAACTACCAAGAGGCTTACAACATCTACACCAGTGCTCTTGCCGTAGACCCTGGCAACCGGTTGGCCAACTCTAAGCTCTATTTCAACCGGGCAACAGTTTGCTCAAAGGTACTTGTTTCGTTCCTTTGCTGTTTGCTGGTTTCCCTATTTCAGCATGCTCTAAATTTTCATGCTCCTGCTTATCTGGATGGGAAACAAACTGACCTATTTCCATCTTACTTTTTTATGGCTAAAATACTTGAGTGGATTTTGTAAGAAATAATTAAGGATGTTGAATTCTACACTTGGGAATGGCTTGAAACCTTATTACTGCTGACTTTTAGTTTACTCATGGAAAAATGGAGCAAAATATGCTTGCTGAACACAGTTTTTCATTTATTTCTATGTTCAAAATGTAGACAGTTGTTCATACCCTACTTTTTGTCTCACCAGATCAACCAGCTCAACCAAGCAGTTGAAGACTGCACTACCGCCATCAGCTTGAACGAAAATTACATGAAGGCTTACCTACGACGAGCGAAAAGGTATGCATGAGGATCGCCAATGCTCAATTGATCCTAACTGTCACTTGCCTCCCCACCCCACCCCAGTCCAGAGCAAGCTGGTAAAATGAACTTTTTCCTGCAGTGTGAATCATTCTATACTCCCTTTCATTATAACTTGGCGAACTATGGGGGCTACGGCGCCGCGACACAATAAGAGCGTCGGAGCGAGGCATGTGACCTCACGTCACAGGAGCGTTTGTGTCCCTGCGCCATATGCGAGGCCTGGAGGATCTGGCTGTCATCCGCTGGCGAAGAGTCGTCTGTTGAAAAACCAACCAACTTCGGATAACCATCCATTGCCGCAACACTGCCGTCTGCTAGAATAGCGAGCTCCTTGGGCACAGTTCATGAGACAACCATACGCTCAATGTACACGCAAACGTGTGGCAGTAGCTAATGCCAGGGCAACGTTTTGAGTGGAAGCGGTCGATTACAGGGCTGAGATCATTCAAACATTGTTCAAAAGCCGCCTTGTTCTCGGAAAAGGCTTGATCCGAATTAAGGTGTGTTGAAAAGTAACATATCTTCATCTTTCTTTCGTTTCATGTAGCATAGTGTCGCTAGAGATGCAATCGCGCTAGTTCAATTGCCATTAAAAGAAAAGGAAGCCTTGACCTACTTTTTGTCGCAAGCGACGCTGTTACTGTGGTGGTAACGACGCCTCCGTGGCCTTGACCATGGAGTGTTGTCACATGCCTTGCTCTGATGCCCTTATTGGGTCGCGGGGCGGCTGCTTCCACAGTTCGCCAAGTTATCGTAAAACGAAATATAAGAGGGGACACTACCTGGAAAGGGCTACTTTTTAACTACTTCATCAATCTGAATGAAATTCGTGGGGCATGTTGGTAATCAAATGGAGGAACCGCATGCAAAATTTCAGCTCTAAACCAATCCTGGAGCTATGCATAGAAATCGCATATGCCAACATAGAGCTAAAGTTGTCTTCTTTAGAATTCTATTGTTTTAAAATAATGCAAATAATCGGTCGCAATTTTTTTTTTCTTTTTGTAGAATGCACACTAGAATACCTGTAGCCTAACCTGATTAAGGTGCTGGACAATCATGGCCTCGTGAAACGCTCACGACGCCGTGATTAATCTGTGCCTGGACAGGATCTGCCATCTTTCTGACTCATTGCACAACCTGTCGGGTGCTTGGTCATGCATGTGTTTGGCCTGATCTGTCCCTCGGCTGTTATCACCTGTTCAGTGTCGTGAAAAACCCTCGCGAGGATGCTATTTCACGGTCACTGAGCTGGAAGCAGCTCTCTGGGCGTGGGTGTGATGCACTTCCAAAATGTGGTTCCGGCAGGGCATGGAAAGGCTGCCACACCGGTGGGGTGGTGCGAGTGCGTTCGGCCCCAGGGGGGAATATGTCGAGAGAGTGGACATATCTACCGACCTCTAAGTGGCCGGTATCTGCAGTCAAAAAAATTAAATGTAGACCAATCTGGTGCGCCCGTCGTATGTCATGTAAGTAATTGCCGGTTCCAGTGAGTACTATTGGCAAAATGCCCGAAGCATGTGAATGCGGGAAAATATTCGAAACTTTTTAGGTGTTTCTTAGATGTCATATTTCTTGTTACTAGGGGAGGTATTCGTCCAGTAAACTGGCGCATCTGAAATGTGACGCGCCACGTATAAAGTCATGCGCCACGAAAGCACACCTGTGCAAACCCTGTCACAATCGGAACTGAACGGAGTCAGATGCACTAAGGCAATATAGCGCAGAAGTAATTCCATGTTTGCGTCAGCGGTTCTCAGACTTTTGGCAGTCACGGACCCCCTGACCCCTCGGAGGCTGTTTGGAGACCCCAAATGCATCCTGCTTCAGAAGCCTCTTACGATGGCATAGGGGGGCTGTTTTATTTGGCTTTTGTTCTTTTTTTCTTTACTTGGCCCGAACCCCCATGAATGCTTTCGAGGACCCCGGGGGTCTGCAGACCACAGTGTGAGAACCGCTGTTTCATGGTATAGGTAAGCTTTTGCCACCCCCAAGCTAGTACCTCTCATTTCTGTTTGCAAAGGCATTTGTTTAATTTGTACATTTGTGTTGTATTCTTATAGCTACATGGACTTGGAAATGTATGAAGAGGCTGTTCGGGATTACGAGCGCATCTGGCGGAAAGATCGCACTAGAGGTATGCCTAAGAGTGCAAAACATGTCATAAATACAATGGCATGGAAGCAAACCTTCTGAATCCTTTGTCACCCATGTGTATGTAGAGATGTCTGTCTGTCTTCCTCTTCTCTGGCTGTGTCCTCTGCGTCTAGTGTGGGATGAAGTGCTGGACGTGCCGACATTGTACAAATGTTTTGTGAATTAGTCTCTAGAACATTGATAGTCTGTCGCTGATGGAGTGCGTGGTAGAATCACACCATAATAGCTGTGTTTGAGGCAGCGCAGAAGCAGTAGAGAATGAAAAAGGTCAAAATTTTTCGAAGTTGCGTTTTGCCAATGGCATCTGAGCTGCAACCTTATGTCATAAAACCTCGGGTGGAGGGGCTACATGTGGAAGGAAATTCCAGTAGCATCAGGAACACACTAAATTGCTTCTCAGTGTATTGCTAAAAGTCTAATAGAGTACACATTTTTCTTTGCTCTATCTGAAGTGTCAGAGTGTCTTGAATGTCTGAAAAACATTTTGTAAAAGAAATAATTTATTTCATTGATGGCACAGCCTTCCTCATCTTTGGAATTTTAACTGTTTTTTTTTATTAAAGCATCAGAACCTCTGCCTGTTTGTTTACACTGCTGTACTGAAAATAATTGATAACAAGATAACTACGGTATGTAGCGAAAATGAATGACATTCTGAAAATAGTCTTCAGGTGTTCTTATGTTGATGTCCAGAGAAAAGGGAAATACTGGAAGACATGTGGGCCTCCTCTGCGGGGAAATTTGCTAATTTTTGTTAAACCTAAAAATAACCTTTCAAAATCACCTATATATAAAAAAAAAAAAAAATTAGGTTATGTTTTTTAGGTGTAAAATGAAATTATTCTTACTGTAGACTTCCTTTTACTGCGAGTATGGTGATTTATGATTAAATTATTCTAGTCCAAGCTGGTCTATAATAGCTAGTCGGACATAACTCTGAACCTGATGTCCCCCATGTTCCTACTGCCGCCTGCGCTCGGCTACTAGCAGGCGTAACTGGAGTATGGTTGTAAACACTGCCAAATAGTGTCGAGAGGTGCTCACTACTTGTTACATATGAATTGTTAGAATATATTAATGAATCTGGTGTGGTCATTGTCCCTTCTAGAAAACAAGAGACTGTTGGACCAGGCGAAATTGGAACTCAAAAAGAGCAAGCGCAAGGATTACTACAAAGTGTTGGGGATTCCCAAAGATGCCACAGTTGACGATATTAAGAAAGCTTACAGAAAGCGTGCACTCCTACATCATCCTGGTAAGTGGCCCTATCTCCTGTGTAAGTCGGTAATGACAAGTTCTTGTTATTAGTGTGCATGTCACATTTTCCCTCGGATTTAAGCTTTGCAGTGAACCAGATGTAACTGTTTGCAAAAACTGACTTGGCTGTGTGGCTTCTGCATCCACATTTTAGTAGCCTTTGAATGCAGACTTTTTAAGCAAATATGCTAGAAGCCTTTAGTTACCTTAAAATTTAAGAAAATTTAATGGATTGGTGTTGTAACAGAAGTAAGAAGCCGAAGAATTAGCAGAAATGATTGGGATACTTCACTGGCCTGATTGGAAGACAATCTGTGTCGCTTCTAGATCGTCACTCCAGTGCTCCCGAAGACATCAAACGGGAGCAAGAAAAGAAATTCAAAGAGCTTGGAGAAGCCTACAATATTCTCTCGGACCCAAAGAAGCGTGTTCGCTACGACGAGGGCAGGGACCTAGACGACATGGATGGCCTTTCTTCTGGTGAGTTGAGAACGCTTGCATAATGACATTAGCATTATTTCAACACAGGCATAGTTGGGTATTAATTCAGTTAGTCATTTAATTCGTTTTTGAGTAATTAGTAGTTATACTTAATTACTTTCAACCTAAACTAGGTTTAAACTATGTACTTTTGTTGGCTAGTAATTCTAATTGTAATTACAGTCGCCGACCGATTATTCCGACTTTGCAGGGACCGAAAAAACGTCCGAATAATAGAGCAGTCCGAAAAATCAGCAGATTGAAAAACTTGCCTTTATTACTTCCAAGTGGGCTTAAAAGCCGTAAATAGTGCCTTGTTTTAGGTTACGCCTCCGTTTCCGTTCGGCAACTTTTTGTTAGCTTGAGAATCGTTGCCTTCTTTTCTAGCGTTATGGTCGAGTACTTTCTGCGCTTCTTAACTACAGATGGCGGCGGCAGAATAACAGATGGGGCCATGACGTCCAAGCCAGCGTTGTCCGAACGAGATCAGAGGCGCAAATCTACGAGCGCAAAATGGCGACTGGCGTTGCGAACTAACGAAAAACAAAGCAAAATGATAATGATGATGATGATCACGTGCAGCTAAATGGTAAAAAAGGGGCTAGCATAGCGTCACCTAGCGGTAGAACTCGGGGTGCTCGAGTAGCGCTGCCAAACCAAGCCAATCCATTTGTAGCCAACATAGAATTCAAAATGGCCGCTTCTCGATGGTGTTTTTTGCTGATCGCTATGCGACGATTTTGTCCGAATAATCGAACTTTCGGACTTCAACCTGTCCGAAACATTGGTCGTGAATATACACTATTTCTATGGGGTAAGTCACGGTTCCGCCTTTAGGCCCGAAACATCGAACAAGTCCGAATTATCAAGGTCCGAAAAAACAATCAACGACTGTAACTACTTTAAAAAAAAAAAAAAAAGTAGTTGTAATTAATTAATTTATATTTCCGAGGCAATTTACCCTAGTATGACATTAGGGTAGCTTTTCTTCAATAAGAAAACGAAAACCGGATGTTGGGAGTGTCCAGAATTGTTGGCCCACATTTAGTGGAGGGTAGTGTCAGCTTTCAGCATCTGGCTTTCGACCCCTGTGACTTGTAAAGAGAATCTCATAATGGCGTCATTTTATTTTACTTTTCAGAAACAAACCCCCACATGTTCCAGACATTCTTTGAGAGTGCCCCTGGATTTTTCTCCACGAGTGGTGGCTCATTCCAGCATGGCCAAGGGTTTGGCTTTCCGGGAGGCTTCAGCTTTCAGTTTGGATAAAGACAACAGAACCAAGAAAGTGTTTTTCTGTTATATTTTTCCCTCGAGGATACTGTCTGTCTCCATCTTTCGAGCCTGCCCACCTCTCCCCAGTCATGTGTCTGTGGTATGGCAAGTTGTAAAATTGAATTGGAGTTGTAACTTTTTGTGAGAGAACTCATCCAAATCATGAGAGTAAGTGCCCTTGCATGCCAAGCCGATTCCAAGAAAGTGTATTCAGATTTGCTGGAATTGTTTTGCATCTTGCTGTGTCAATGTGTCCTCATGATGTTCATAGATATCATACATGTTAATTAAAATGCAGCCAGTGTGAAATAAATGATTGTTTTCTTTGGAATTGCAAGATGTGTGTTGAACTCATACATTGCAGTCTGGCGTGAAGACTGCTCCACATCAACAATTTCACCTTCACAGTAGGCTCCTAGTAATTCTTCCAGTACCTGAAGAGGGTTCCTGAAAATGTTCCATGTGTTTTGTATGGCTTGAATCTTCCATGCACAGGGTGTCTTTTATAGACTAAAGCTTCCTAAAACATAAAGCTCATTAAATAGAAAACCATTGGTCCCTCAGGACTGATTCTTTAATGGTGGTGGATGTTTAAAGCTATACTCCAAGTCACTATACTTGTTTTCACCCCAAGAGCCGCAGTAAAAAAAGTCTGGCTCCTCGCGGAGTATTACTAATTTCCCCCTTTATGTAGAGAATAAGCGCCGTTCACACAGTTGCAACCGAGTAGGACGGAGAGAGACAAGACCGGTTTTTAAGCATCTTGTGACGTCTTAGGACCGGATGCGGTGCTGCGGAGCTGGTCCTAAGACGTCGTAAGAGGCTTATAAACCGGTCTTGTCTCTCTCGGTCTTACCCAGTCGCAAGAGTGTGAACGGGCCTTTAAGCTATATGTAGGTGCATTTTGACTGCATATACGTTATCTTACCAAGACGTATATGTTTCGAACGCCAAAAGCACTGCTTTCTCCGACAGCTAAATCTTGTAAGAGCTACTTTGCACTGCGTATGAACAATGTGCAAAACTTTCTTTTCTTCAGGTGAAAACGTGTGCAGTGGAGGCGAAGGCAACGCCAGGCAAAGGAAACGCCAGGCAAAGAGAAGGGGCGAGCACTAGGAAGGCAGGACGGGAGAGGATGGCAATAGGGGTTGAGGGGAGAAAAAGAGCACTAGGAATGTTGAGAGATTTTTGCTCGTCCCCAGCCTTCCTAGTGCTTGCTCTTTCTCCGCTCGCCTGGCTTTGCATAATTGCATTCGCCTGTACTGCATGCAGCTAGTGACGCGGAGTATAGAGAGTAAAGCCTGGTTCAGACAGTTGCGTTTGACTGCGTTGCGGCAGCGAGACACCAGGACATCCCTGCTTATATCGCGTGCCAAGAGGATTCCTTGAATTGGATGCCACGCTTCATACGAAGCACAGATGTGCCGGTGACTCGCTTCGTTTCTCGCCGCATACGCAGTCAAACGCAAGTGTCTGAACCGGCCTTAACTGTTCGAGAAAATTTAATTAAATCGAATTCACTCAACTCTTTAAATAATAGTTTTGGGTTGCATATTTGAATCTGATTTGGGCGGGCTGGTAGTGCGGGCGATCGCCCCTCCAGACATTTCTAGCAAACAATACAAGGGAAGGGAAACCAAGCCCCCTCCTCGTTGACCGCACCTGTCCAATGCTTCGGACGCCCTGTACTTGTACGACTTGTACATGATTGTACACATCATTGTATTTGTAGTCTACGGTGGATAGTTTGGGTGTAAGAGTTATTTTTGGTAGGCTGACTACTCAATCCCAGCTGCATTACAAAATGAGATTTCTCCTGCTAGCAGATGTACCCTCTTGAACTCCCATTTTATGCACAGTCAAACAAGGACTAG
The DNA here is from genome assembly GCA_037355805.1 of Ixodes ricinus. Lineage (NCBI taxonomy): Eukaryota > Metazoa > Arthropoda > Arachnida > Ixodida > Ixodidae > Ixodes > Ixodes ricinus. The sequence goes on along the minus strand of JAZHYW010054991.1, from coordinate 113,112 downwards.
GTTGCAAACAAGCCTCGCATATCGCCATCGTCTAGCTGGCCACAGAGGCCAAGGACGTTTACATAGGCTCATATATGTGTACGGGCGGAAACGCCTTCTATGCTGAAAGCCGGTCGTGCTATGATTGTATGTACAAATAAATATCTATCTACTGGGTCTATCAAGGAGTGGCCAGGCTCTTTAAATCGACCTGAAAAATGCACCACAGCTGGTGCATTCTTTTTTTTTTTTTTTTGTAACATTTGCAAAGAGCGATTTATCCTGAGGAAAAAGTAAAGAAAGAAAAAGACGGCTCCTATGGAAATGCGGCGAAGCCAAAGGTCTTCAAACCACAAGCCGGTCGTGCTTCAAACATTACGGCGCCGTTTCGCACGGGAGACGAGATGGCGCAAGCGGTCGCGATGCCAACTGTGCCAACGAACGAGCATACGGCGCCGAGAGCCGGCGTCATTAGCAGACGAGTTTTTCGACTCAAAAGCGGGCGCGAGCTTTTCTGATATGATGATATCAGTTGCCAATGCATTATTTGATCATCCTTACTAATAAAACATCTTGAATGGACACATAATGGATTAAAAAAATGGTTTGTTGAGATATTTGGACTTTTTTTTTTTTTTTGCGTACTGATGTCGTTTGCTTTGCAGTTTCTTTTTGTTACCGCGTCTGTCTTTGGTTCTGTGAGCTACGCCGTTTTCTTTTTTCCTCAGGTAAGTTCGCTCTTTGCAAACTTGCTTTGCAAAAAAAAAAAAAAGCACCCTCTGTGGGCAACGCAGCACAAAGTAGCGCGATAGGTTAAGAGGGTGCAGTACCTCTATTTATTCGTCATCTGTCGTGTTCTCCCGGCGAAGGAAGCTTCTCCCTTCCTCGCGCGCGCTTGGTATGTCTGTGGAACGTTGGTCTGTGGTCAGTCAGCTCAGTGTGCATTGCATCGGACGTCAGTGATAATACGCGCGGTGGCCGAGTCCGGCCTCTGCGCTGTGTGATGCAGTTGGTGGCGCTCGTTTCTGTTCGGAGGTAGGAATAAAATGTCGGTCGTACAGTACCACCTCTTCGAAATCGTTTTTTGCGGCGAGCGATTGAGAGTCTGGTTAGCACTTTATTTTGGTCAGCACTACATGTTCAATGAAGACCTCGGGCGGCGATGTAAATATATCTTGCTCCCCGAAGTGTGTCCAAGGTGCGCAGTGACAATTGGAAATGGTATTGAAGGCGCGCGACCGTCGGTTGGTAAAATACATGCGTTAGATTCACTTATTCAGTCTAATCGTTTTTGCCAACGTCTTTTATCTGTTTCGACAAATGACATGGTCGAGTCTATTGATAACCTTAGCTAGACTGAACGTACGGAGTGTCCGGACTTTAAATAAATTTGCTTCGTTTATGTGAATGAATAACTGTTTTCTCTTTTCCGTGCTCGGTGCTATGCAAACATCGCTTAGATGTTATGGTAGCGTAGTGTGGCGGCCTTTGCACGCTGACTCGGTATTGCATTCGCTGTGGGCAGTTTGATACTTTAGACCCATGTTACGGATAAAAAGACAGGACGCGGGATGGCCAAAAAACATGTTTTTCGCGCAAGGCTCGTCAAATTATGAGGCGCTGGAGAAATGCAGCCTTCTGCGTTAAGTCCTTATTTCGAACTCTTTTGTTCCCCTTCCGCCCATTGAAAAGCATGCGGGAAGGGCCTTAGAACGCACCTTAGAACGTTGCGGTGCACACGCACTAGCTAACCTACCTCGGGACAACGGTGGCCTATAGTATTTCGCAAGCTGTGTGCAGCACTGTGGACGCTACACAACTCTCAACCAACCGCCCAACTAGCACGCCTAACTCACCGCGACATTCTACGGAGGCCGGCTGAGGAAAAGCGACAATAGGCGCTGGAGCCTCGGAGGGACATTTCCGTACACCCACTGTGCAGGTGGAACCGCCCGGCACGCCATGTAGCTTCGGCCCTGCTGCACGCAGCTTGTGAAATGCACTATCAATCCCTTTTCGACCGCTAAGGTGTCGAAGCCCAGCAGCATCTCCAGGGTAGCATGGCCATCTCGCTGGCGTCCAACCCTTCTCACGAACAACGTCCGAGTCAGTCAGTCGCGTAAACAGTTCAGGAAAACTTAACAGGTTTATTCCATAGCGAAATATCTGATCGAAGACGACCGTTCCTCGAACAGTTGGGGTTTTTGTTGACACCTGAGGGAGAGGAGGATTCCGTGGGCGGTGCTTCCTCTGAAGCGACCGATGGCAATCGGAGCTGGAAAACCCTGTTGTTCCCCAGATTACCAGCTTGAAACAGACCCCTAAATTTAACGCGTTATCGTTAAAAAAAACTCGTGATACGCACAGACTTAAAAGAAAAAGGTTGTATTACTGAGTACTTTTGTAAATTTAACCCAAAAAATCCAGAATTTCGGAATGTTTCCACAAAAAACCTGATTTCTCCCCGATTATCAGCCTGAAAAATGGCACCCGATTTTCACCCCCGAATTTAAAAAATATAAAACCCGAAAACGAACAATCATATTGCACATTCTATGGCACTGCTAATTCTTTTATCAAAAATATCAAACAAGTTTCCCTTCACTTTCCGAATATCTTCCATTTCATCTAGCCTTCTTGCTGGGAGATGAACCTTTAGTCCCCATTTCATCACATTTTAGATTTTCTTTAAAAAATCGGCTACCGGAACCAGTTATAAATCTTCTGCATAGAAATTCCTTTCTTTACTATAGACTCTCTTAACCGTTTCTTTGGCGCAGCATGGCCTATGTTGCTTTTTGTGCGATTAAACACTTAATAATCAATTACTCTTCCCCAGCCTTCCTAGTGCTTGCTCTTTCTCCCCTTGCCTGGCTTTGCATTCGCCTGTACTGCATGCAGCTAGTGACGCGGAGTATAGAGTGTAACTGTTCGAGAAAATTTAATTATCTCTAGTTCACTCAACTCCTTTAATAATAGTTTTGGGTTACATATTTAAATCTGATTTGGGCGGGAGGCGGCGGGCAGTGCGGGCGATCGCCCCTCCAGACATTTCTAGCAAACAATACAAGGGAAGGGGGAAACCAAGCCCCCTCTTCGTTGACCGCACCTGTCCAATGCTTTGGACGCCGCTGCCTACGTAGCAGGAGAATGTTCCGAGAATATTCCGGGAATGTTCAAAAGAACATAGGCAACATTCTTGGAATGTTGCAGATTCATGTTCCCCCACATATGAGGCGTTGCAGTCGGCGTAAGGAATACTACAATAAACAAAGCCTTGGGCTTTTTCTTTTGGAAGAGGAATGGCCAATGGTCAAGATGGGCTTATGTGTCACTGCGATGCCGTATGGTTCGAAAGCAGGGGTGAGAACTTCACTTGTGCCTCTGAGGTACAAGATGCACATGCGGCCGGAGGGATGAGTTTTCTCGGCTGCAGGTGGGTGACAAATCTTGTGTGATACGAGTTTTTTTTCCAAAGGTCCCGTTTTATAATAACTTCCTCTGTAAGTGCCTTACCTGTGGAACACACCATGATGGCATGTCGAAATAGTGCCGAAACTACTGAAGATTTGTGAGATGTGGGGTGGTCTGATATAAAATTTAGGTATTGTCCGGTGTGCCTTAGTTTTCTGTACACCTGGAATGTTAAAAGGTTGCCCGTCTTTTTCAGATACATCCAGAAATTGAATGCAACCGCTAGATTCACATTCTACTGTGATTTGAATATTTGGTTCGATGGAATTAAGGTGTATGTATAGGCGGTTAACTTCGCTGGTTTTCACGACGCAGAAGCAATCGTCTACATAGCGAAGAAACATAGTGGGTGTCGGAAAGAATGAACTTACCGTAAAGTACCGGGCAAGCGCCCACTCAAAATTGAGAGATAATGGCGGAAAAATGTAAGATGAGCGCTTGTCCGGAGATCAATTTTACATATAAATGTACTGTGCTTATTTCCTCAAATCTTACAAATTTGGGAATGGGCGCTTAGTGCGGAATGGGTGGATGCACGGTATTCTATGGTAATGCCTTTTGCTCGATGGCTTCAATTGTGAGGTTGGCTACCGTGACGGACACAGCAGCTCCCATGTCGGTGCCGCTACTTTGCTTGTAGAAACTACCAGCGAAAGAGAAGTAGGTGTTCGTCAGGCACACTTGTAGGCAGCATATCTCGTTCACGGAGAGTTGGGTTCTTTCAGGGAGAGACGTGTCCGGCGTAAGTGCTGTTCCAATGACGTAAGTGCCGTTGCGATGACTGACACTGCGAGCTGAACGGGGATGCTTGTAAGCAGGGACACTACATCAAAGGAAACGAGGCTCTCGTCGTCGTTAACTGGTAAGTTCGAAGCTAGTCCAATGCAGTGGGCAGTGTTTTCAACATGCGTACTGGTCTTTCCCATGAGTGGAAGAAGCAGACGATGGAGATGGTTAGACAAAGCTCGCGGCGGTGACGTCGTGAAGTCGACTATTGGACGAAGAGGGATTCCTGGTTTGTGAATTTTTGGTAAGCCGTAGAATGCAGGTGTCAAGCCGTTTCGGCAGATGAGGTTCAGGTGGAAGGCCCGAGATTCTGGATATTTACTGAAGATAGAAAAAAGTGTCTTGTTTAGGACTGCTTGAACTTTTAATGTTGGGTCCTTCAGTAGCATCTTGTAGGCATCCATGTTCAGGAGTTCAAGCACCTTCTTTTCGTAGTCTGCACGGACTAACACCGTGGTGCTATTTCTTTGTTAGCTGGGAGGATCACGATGTTATCTTCCTTTAGCTTTCTGATGGCGGATTTTTCCTCATCGTTGTAGTTCAGATGCCTCCTTGGGTTTATCTTTGATAGTACACCAATGGCTTTCAAGCGGGCTTCCTCGTAGACGTTATAGTCTAGCTTCTGTAAGCCCTCTTCAATGGAAGCTGCAATCAATGCCAGGGGAGGATGCACAGTAAGATTGAATTTTCTTGCTTTCGGCAACACGAGGATCTCGGTGGGAGAGGACTTTCGAAGAAGGGTTTTAGACAACCCTTGCTAGATGTCTGAGGTAAGGTGGAGCAACCTTGAAGGGAAGCAAGTTTCTTTTTGTGTTCAGTTTCTTTTCTGCTAGTAATCGGGGAAGCAGCAGACTTGGCCAATTTCTCGATGGCTAGAAAGACCTCAGGCACACGGCATTCAAGTTGCTGTCGTAGAAATAAAAGGTGAAGGTCTTTTCTCTGCAACGTCTCACGAAATTCTTGTGTCCTAGCGTCTCGTAGACAACGCTCGGCTTGGTCAGTGGTACGATGCCCTTCAACAGGATGAACCAACCCTTTCAGGCATAGGCTCTTCAGGATCAGGTGAAGATTCTTACAGGTCATGTTTAAAGCTGAACATACCGTTTGAAAAGTTTAACCACCTCCAGGCTGTAGGCGGCATATAATGATTAAAAAATAAACATTTCGGCAAAAATCTGCCTGCTTAGGAGAGTATTAATAAAAGAAACTGCAGGTACTCCAACCATGTTTAAATAGCCCGACGTTTCGCGGCCGGCTCGGCTGCTTGTTTACGCGAGACTTATTTGGCTGGGTATTCGCCTTTCTCTTCTTCTCCTAGTCGCTGCGTTTAAAATGTATTTTTTTCTGTGACACCTCGAGGCCCATGAATATAACTGTGTGGGAGGCTACCGATCGCCCAGTTCCGGTTGTTCTTCGTATCCTGAATATGCCACGACTAAAAAGAGTCGTTTTTTTCAGTTTCTTTCAGTGTCCAGTACGAAACTGCTCTCGAAGTCGATGACGTGCTTGCTCTTTTCTGCATGCTCCGCTAGAGCGCTTGTATGTCTTTTTTTACATCATATTTGTGTCTGCATAGACGTTTGGGGAAGTTCTGTTTCCCCACATGAGGCGCTGCACTTGGCGCAAGGAATACGATAAACAAGGCCTTGGGCTTTTTCTTTTGAAAGAGGAAGATGATGGCCAATGGTCGAGACGGGCTAATGTGTCAGGGCTACGTTATATGGTTTGAGAGCACGGGTGAGAACTTTGCTCGTGCCTCTGAGTTACGGGATGCACATGCAGCTGGAGGGACGAGTTTTCTCGGCTGCAGATGGGTGACGAAGTTTCCTGTAGATATTGTTGACGAAGCTTGTTGGATATGCGTTTTTCGAAGCCCCTGTTTTACAATATCAACTTCCTCTTTAAGTATCTTATCTGTGGAAGACATCGTGATGGCATGTCGAAATAGTGCCTAAACTACTGAAGATTTGCGAGATGTGGGGTTGTCTGACAAAAAAAGTTTAGGTATCGTCTGGTGTGCGTTGGTTTTTTTATACGCCTGGAATGTTAAAAGGTTGCTTTTTTTTTTTTCACAGATACATCCAGAAATGGAATGCAACCACTATATTACCGTTCTACTGTGAATTGAATAATTGGTTAAATAGAATTAAGGATTTAATTACCTAGAATTCATTCATTGTCTTCTTAAATGTTTGCCTTATCTGGCACATTGCAATTGGATATTTGCTACCCGTCATCCAAATATGCCATAACAGTTGTTGGAGGTCTAGAAACTTAATTCTCTGCATTATTCAATGGAAAAGGAGAAAAAAAGTGCCAAAAGCTTTGTGCCCAGAGAGACAGCAGTCAGCAGCGCGTGGTGGGCCTTCTCTACTACCACGTGACCCTCGGACAATACGATACTGTCGGGTCGGCTCGCAATGACTATACTGGTGGAGAACTTTCTATGGCATTTCAGAAGTAGAGTGCACGTGCACAGCTTTGATTGGTGTTCGAGCACCTGTGCGCATTGACGTTGCTTCTGGGTGGAACTTCCTTTTAGTTGATCGTTTCGGATGGAGAATTGCACGAAGCAAAATAATAGTCTGAACTCTAACAGCTATGGCATATATTGATGACAGGCGACAAGTCTCTAATTGGAATGTGCCAGCTAAGGCGAATATTTCAAAAATAAATCGGGAGTTTAGGTAATTAATTGGCCAATTACAACTTTGTTATCATAACGTGATGTTTGCCGGGGTCGATAACATTATCCCAGAAGAACCGTTCCTTTAGATAAAGTGCCTTCTTTATTTTTTATTATTATTTTTGGTTGTTGCATCATTGATTGCAATTCATTTCTATAGCAGCTCCAGTGACTCTGAGGCAAAGCACCGGACTACATACAGATCCCCGGTTGGCGGGTTCGAATCCCAGCCAAGGTGCCCGCAATCCGAAGGCAAGATTTTGGTGGCTCATCAAAAGAACCCCAGGTGGTCAACATGAATCCCTAGACTTTCACTGGGGCATGCCAAATGCCCTTTGTTGGTATAATATATACAATCCCCCAAATTTTTTTTTTTTTTTTTTTAAGTTTTTAGAACGTTAGATATAACAACCTCGAGACTGCAGGAAGCAAAAACAAAATACACAGTGTGTATGTGGCGACATACACACAGAGACTGTGTGTGCATGTTGTTTGCTTCCTGCAGTCTCAGGGTTGTGTTATGTCTAGTAATATCAACCTGCTCATTTGCACCCCAACTTTCTGTTCATCAATTCTAAATGATCTTGATCAAGTGTATGTCAAATCTTTCATTTCATTACCACCTCTTTTTATGGCCCCAGCTGTCTCGGAGCACAGGGCAATAACCATGGATGAATGAAATTCTTACGAAACATCCAATTTTGCACCCGGGCATATTCAGTGGAATACTATTTGGTTTATCTTTGATCCATACCTAAAATAACCATAGTAGATATTTGTGCCATGTCCATCATTGGCATGCATTTCAAAAGTGGTTGCTACAATAGAGTTTCAAAGGAAAATAAAAGATCCTGTCACATTCTCGTTGCAGTATCTGGTGCTGTTCAGAACAACTAACCAGCCATTTGTTTGAGGGCACCAAACTATCTGTTGTACAATGAACATACAAGTGTGCAAAAGCAATGGCCAATCTGTCCTTTAGTTGGACAGACCAAAACAAACAGCAATAGTATCCAAAGTGGAATTAAGGAGAATAAAATATATGCTTGTGCTCCAAACATTTTCTGCAGATCCAAAATGGCTTGGACTAATCACTGCTTATAGGGGTATGCCGGCGACGTTTTTAGCTACCCCAAATATATTTTCTTAATCCCCAGCCGTTACCCTTTCCAGTATGCTATTTAGTATCGTAAAATTCAGAATAGTCATCGTCAAATGAAGGTCATGCCAAAACCAACATTCAATTATACCCTGTAGTAAGGTGTCGGTTGGGAGGGTTGGTATTGGTACCCGTGCTTTTCAGTGCCATTTCATCACTGGCTTACAGGTCAAGCAGGAAGTTTAAAAAAACTATGCCAAGCATTTGTTTTGTGCTTCTGCAGGGGTGCTGGGGCAAGCTTCCAAATCATTCATCTGACAACATCAAACTCCTTGTAATTAGTTTAAGACAAATTCTAGTCCAAAGAGTGAACTCCCGCCTGCCGCTGGCATCACTTTTTATTCGTTGCCTGTAAACTCTGTAAAAACTCAATTAAAAAAAAAAAAATGAGGATTAAACTTGTAAATTAAATTACTTTGTGGAAAAAATTATTTTGGCTTAATATTTGGGCATAGCAGTTGGGGACCATAAAGAAAATGCCGGAGTACCCCTATAAGGCAAACATAAATCCCCAGAAATTAGACTACACATGCCCAGCTTTGAATTTCAGAACTAATATGAAAGCTTTGACCAAAGAAAGTGCTTCTCAGTTCCACTGATTGTAGTTCATGCTGACTACTACAGTATTGGAAGGGTTGTAAGAAAGAACCTTGATCCATGTTTTGCTTCATCACCTGCTTCAGGTAAGGCCAGCTGAACTAGAATAAACATACAAAGAAAAGACCATACACACCGCTCATCACCTGGTATGCCATGCAAATATACAATCCCCATACTAGTTATGAAGCCCAAGTGCTACTAGTATGGATTTCATGCTAATAGAACTAGAATAACATCTGAGAGACAACGGGTAGAAGGATGAAGAAAGAATAAAACAATTAAAACTGGGACAATACAACACATCTTTCAGCTAGCAACGGACGAGTTTGTTGCTAGCTGAAAGATGTGTTGCATTGTCCCAGTTTTAATTATTTTATTCTTTCTTCATCCTTGAACTGAACCAACACGCTCTTCTCCCAAGCAAAGGGTAGAACTTTGCTAAAAAAAATACCCCCTGGACACCTGGGCCATCCTCGGAAATCATAGACTTGTTTGCAAACAGGAATTTTTTTTACATGTTTGCTATTTTTCAGACATTTTTCGCTCAAACTAAAGCATTGAAATTATCAAACTCTATTCTAGTAATTTATTTAAACGGAAAGGAGTGAAAATGCAAGTGAATATTCAGATTTGACAATGTCCAACCCTAAGTACAACATAATTAACAAACTACTGGGGATGTAGCAAACAAAAAAGCTCAAGAAAGCATTATATGTATGTGTATAAAAAATGTTGTCCCTAATCCACATGCAGGATAAAGAATATGTGTTCAATAAACCAAAAATATAATGTGCCATTTGCTGCTTACGACCAGAGAGGCTTAAAACCAAATGAGACTACTTGCGACTGGCTGCAGTGCGCAGCCCGTTGTAAGCAAGACTTAAAACGGTTGTTGCGCAGTTGGTTGCAGTCAAACACAAGTGTGTGAGCCAGCCTTTAGCGTATTTGTAGGGAATTTCGTTTTGCAACTTTGAAAACCAGACTTACGAATATACAGGCAGCTTCGCAAAAATGGTGTCAAACTTTATTGATGTGCAAATGGTAAACAATAGATTGATGCTGAAGAAAGTATAAAATTAATGTTACTTGCAACGATTATATCTGTAGGTTTCCCGCTTGCATGCAATCAGGGTAACAAAAAGAGGTGACGATTGTGTTGAATAATGGATAAAAAAAAAGTTTGGTTCAGATGTTTGCAGGTTAACCCTAGGCTGCTCTGCATAAAGATGGGTAGTATGTACAGTACTACTTTCAGACACTGCAAACAGTATAGACCTTTTGCCAAATTACCTAAGCGTTAAGGAGAATGCTGGGAATGTAGGTACAGAGCACAACATTGTTAGCACGAACAAGCGATCGCCGGTTTTTCCAGTTTTTCTCTTTAAAATCGAGGGATGTCATCCAAGTTATTATTGCAACGGAAAGAGTTCATTTAGTTCTATAATGTAACCGATAAAATTTCATGCTCGCTAATACTATTTAGAAGTAAAATGCAAAAATGCGCCGATGTCGTGTTCGCGCTAACAGTGTCGCAATGTGTACACACTGCATGTGCTTGCCTTATCTGTATAAGTGATTAAAAGTAAATAACCAATATAAGGCCTGGATGAATGTGCGGCATGTGTAACTACACTCGCGCACGCTCCCTGGTGCTTGGGTAGTTAGCAAAAAGTCTGTTGATGTCTACATCTATGGTGCATGTTATAAAACTCCAATTCCCGTTCAATGCCAACAAACTTGAGCTGCTCCGTTGGTCCATATCTAGGAAACAAAACGGGAAACACTTTTAAATTAACAAGTAAATACCAGTTGAAGGGAAAAAAGCATGCAGAATATGGAAACCACTTGCCTGTAGTCGAAGAACAATTCTTCTCCGGACTGAATGTGACGCTTTGCAAAAATTCCAATGCGATGATCTCCATTCACCATCATCACTTTGGCATAGCAGTTGGGATTGATGGAGTGATTAGCGAACCGGATCTTGTTTCCTTTGCGTGTAGCATCCACCACAAAATCTGCGAGATTAAGTCAATGTTGAAGAAAATTGTTTGCATTTTCGGCTTTTGGGACTCTAATACTCACCATTGTTGAGGTTGAAGAGGAAACTGCACATGTACTTGTCATACACCTTTCCACGTCTGTCAGCTTCATCTTGGGAAATTATCTGCAAAAAGCAACGTTTTTTATGAAGTATGACGAACAAGTTTCCAAGCTTATGCGTTGCCTAAGTGGTTCCACATGATCTTGGCAGCCAGAGTGTGTGTGCTACTATGCATACAAAAAAATTGCGGTGGCTTAGCTCGGCTATGCCAGGATATACGGAGCGTGAGCTTATGTGCACAAAATGAGAGGCGCTATCAGCGGCTCCGGTGCAGCGTCAGACTTGGCTACTGCGCAACGGAGGCGGACAGCTGGGCACGCGGCGGCACCAGTGCGTCTGCCGCGGCTATGACGTCACTCCTCTGGAATGTGCAGACTGGCACGGCCCGCGCAATGGCGGCGGAGCGCGCGGCAGCGGCGGCTCCGCGCGCCAGCTGTGCGCCGTGTGACGTCACTGCTCCTCGCGCCTGCGCAGCACGGCTCATTATGCGAGCCACGTGAAACTGCTCAACCTCGGGCAGTGTAGCTCACGCTACAAAATGACCAATAGCAGAAGCATGGCATGGCCTCTTCTACAAAAGCAGCTGGTTGATGAATGATGAAGACCTTATGAAGCAAACTTCCATGAAGCACAGTTCAGAGTTCCTTTATTTTAAATTTCATTGTCCATCAATGTTAAATTATTTACACATTTTTCATCCCTTGAAACCTTATGTTCCTCTGGGTTGGGTGTGCAGCAAGGCAACTTTGGCACTCTATCCAATTTCATAAAAGATTTCACATCAGGCACGCAGCCAGGCTTTTGTTTCGTGTTGAGTTTCCTTGAGGTTATGAAATTGCAGCCCTGTAAATCAGGCTGCTAACTAATCTGGGTTTAGAAATGGAGTGAAATAAATGTAGAGAAAGGAGTCTAAGTGTTCTCCCTACCTCTCCGCAGTACTCAGAGATGAACTCGTTTTCTGAGCAGTCTCCTTCAAGAAGATGCCCCAGCCAGCAACATCAGAAGGTGCTAACAGCAGATGCTGCAAAAGAACACTGCATGAAAACTATGCCCCCTGATTCATTCCCCCCCCCCCAAGTATGCAACTGTCAACACTTACCTTCCGGAGGCCTCTCTGGACACTCACATTCTTGCACGAAATGTTCTGCACATCAAACTGATCTGCAAGAAACCACAAATATGATGACACTGTTAATGCCACAAAAGTCCAATGTCCGGACACAAGAGCATAGCTAGAAAAGGTTCTCTGGTCTCGCGTGCAACATTCTGCGGAGACTACATATTATACTCTGTTCACCCCCAAGCTGAGACTGCAGTGGAAGCTACGTGCTCGTTGGACCAATCATGCGTCTCTCTTTCGCCACGTGATCACGCTCCCGCCGATACCCATACGCAGAGTCGGATCAGGGGATGAAAGGGAGGCAGCTGATTGGTTTGACGGGCACATAGCTCCCAGTGCAGTCTCGGCTTAGGGGTGATCGGAGTAGAGGTATGCAAATATTCAAAACTTTACATAATTAGCAAACAGTGTGTGCTACTCCATTTGATTCATAGTACACTTTTACTCTTCGAAGTACCCAAGTTATTCAAAAGAAATGAAAATTTTTGGATATTAAAATATTTTTATATTTTTAGTGTCAAGCATCACTACTCTGCAACAGCACTCTGGTGTCAAGCTTTACCGCTTCGCACTGGTGCGTACACATCAAGTTTTGAGTGGCTTGTACCAGCGTGCTAGGAGAAACGGCTGACGTGTCTGAGCATCTCGGTTGGCTTAATTGTCTAAGAACTTTTGCTCACTATTGTAGGTCAGCCTTGTTTGGCTGTAATTATAGTTTGAACCCTGATTTTACAGGAAAGTGCACATGAACTTATCAGTTCGTTCTCTTAATAAAAGTATGTTAAATGTTTTAGATGCGGAGCATCTCTTGCTCGGGTCTATGTCCCGCGGCGTCGTAGTCCGCACTCACACTAAGGCATGCGCAACTCTCCTCCTTCCCTCTCTCCAACAGCTGCGCGTTACTCTCTCCGCTCTCTCTCTCTACCAGCTGCGTGCACTTCGCGTGTATTCGCTTCTACTCACACCGCGCGCGCATGCGCAACTCTCCTCCTCTAGTCTCCTCTCCTTCAAGTGTGAATATAAGCAGCGGTAGCGCGCTGCGCGCGTTCCCCTGGAGGAGTGAAAGGAGGATAGTTTTGGGCGCGCGGGTCGCAGCGCCACGCCAGGGCTTTCCAGTGGGGTGGGCTTTCCCCGCAACTCTGCGGCTGTCGTCTACTAGCGTTTCTCAGCCGCTCGCGTCCGCCGCAGCCCAAATCCGGCCGGCCAAAAGAAATCAGTCAAGAAGGGAATAAATTAATTACGACCCGCGATGCTCCGCATCACCCCATGGTTCCCCTCGGGAAGATGGTGTAATTTTTTTTTAATGTAACAAAGTGTTCCATTTTATGTGTGCTCTCTAAAAAAAGATTTTCAGCCATGATTTCTTGAAGTATCTATGCTTAATTTACATAAATGTAAATCAAATTTTTTACTGCAAATCAAATTCGAAGGGAGGGGAAGGGGGGGGGGGCAAAACTGCCCCCTTGTTTTCTAACAATACCTTTTTCTTTTTATAATCAGACTTATTTTCATTTCAGCATCATTAGAACGCACATTTTGTTAGCAGATGAAAAGAGTCATACCCGCTCCACATGTTTGACAGAGGTCGGGATCACACTCCCTGACTGCCAAGTAACAAGGGCACTGCTTGGTGTTGCACTGGGCCTTGCACCGACATCCTGGGAACCGCTGCTGGCCTTGGGATGCAATTGAACAGAAAGATAATGTAGATTCTGATGAGGCTGGCTTTTCTGCTTTAATAATGCCCTTGTGGGCAAAGTGAAGCAACTTCATCGAGGTATTCAGGACCAGGACCAGACCTATATAACTCTCCAAGTGTCTCCCTATCTCGGGCTGATATTTGCTTAGTAATTTGTATCTTTGTAAACTAATCAAATCCCAGGCTAGTTAGACTCTGAAATGATTGCTAGAAGCAAGACGGCACTCACAGTCAGAGTTACAGTGGCAGAACTTCTCGCAGAAGTTCTGAGCCATGACGCATGGGCAGTTCTGGTCGCACGCCTGGCCAGGATGGTTGCAAGGCGTGTAATTGTACACGTGGTTGGATGAGCTGTCCTTCTTGAGTTGGATCTTGCGGCAATGCATGGACCACAGCCGGTGCTTTTTCTTCTTCTTGCGCGGTGGTGTGCTGTCATGCACATGCTCTTCAGGCGGAAGGTCGGCCAGCTCACGCTGGGCAAATGCATACACCTGTCGAGTGCCACAGGACATTTCGTCAGCTGCTTTAGCTTATTTAGGCTGACCTATATTAAGGAAGCCAGCAACTTCTGTTACATGGCAACAGCATCACAAAAAGCTGTTCCTCAGCAATGACGAGAAGTGCCGTAAGACCACAGGGTGTAGACCGTAGTTACACTTCTAAACTCCCATACCTCCAGATTTCTCCTAATTGTTTAGAAAACCTACCCTTATTCTAAGAAGAAAAAAAAAAAAAATTAGGTCTAAGATTATTAGTAATGACAACAACAGCATGTCACCATACACTGTGACCGCACCAAAAAGTTGTGTTCGGGTCTCTTGAGCACAACCTTCTGAACACAACCAAAGCACCAAAAGAAAAACACTTCACAAATTTTCCCGTCTCTTCCAGTCTGGCTAAATTCCCCGACACATGCTGGTCTCATCTATCGGTAGACACCCAGGACAACTCTTGTTTTCTCAACAGTTTTCACTGGACATTCCAATGACAGAGACTGAAGAGTGCTGCATGCAGTCAAAACGCCACCTTGCCTGTGCGCATGTTTTGGTGAGGATGAGTGTGGCGAGGGCACAGTAGTTGCCATAGAAGACTCTCCAGAGAACACGAAAGAGTGACTGCTCTGCGCCGGACCACTCTTCTTGCAGTTCCTCTTGAGATGGTTGAACCACAGGCTCCAGCGAAGCCAAGAGCCGAGCAGCTTTGCCCTCGAGTGATTTGCCTGCACAATGCACATCCCCAATTTGTGACTCATGTTGCATCACGGAAGGCATGAGATACAAGTAGGGTGCTGTGTTTTTAGATAAATCCGAAAAAAATCAGAAAAACTCACTGGTAAAATTTTTGCCAATTCGAAAAACTCTGAATTTAGACATTGTGACAGCAAAATAATAAGTAAAAACGACGGTATTTTACAAATAACTTTAATAAGAGCACAGGGTTAGTGGTCCTGAGGAGAGGCCATTTTAGTTTCCTTTGAAATCTCGGACTACTGATAAATGGGGGTTTACCTTTTAGCTCGTCAAGGTTTGTTCGGGACAACGGGTCGCAGTATCTCTGGGTCACAACCGAAGCCACTCTTTAGGCTTCTAGCTTGGACCATACTATTTGTGTGCTTCTTAAAGGAAGGAGGGGTAGTGTTTTTGTAAGAGTGATAGCTATGAACCGGTACATGTTAACCCCTTGCCTACAAATAACGAGTGCCACTTGTGCCACCCCTTACGGACCATAAAGCCCAAACACTAGCGTGACTCGCGTTTCGGTTTTGGCGCTTGTTTAGCGCGCTCTTTGGCGGATGGCAAAATTGCCCCTGTTGCTCCGTTTACGTCGGGTAGTTTGCTCCTTTGTCTTGCTGTTTGACAGAAAGAAAACGCTCTATTTAGCCAAGAAAAAAAAAAAAAAGCAGTCGCTTGTGAGCATTTGCGCTAAAACAATTTGGTGTGGAAGTCTGCTTTAACCGACAGAGAGATACAAATCCTTCTTTTTGAAAGGGATTAATGCTCAGGCACATGTGACAACGAATCCTACCTATCCGATTTTTAGAAATCTGACGATAGTTTGATGGGCAGTAACAAGAATGATGAAAACGATGTGAATCCTACAAGCAATCCATCAACTTTGGTGTCTGCACGTCAGTGGGACTCATACCAGAGGTCCTGATTTAGAGCAAGATATGACACCTGGAAGTCAAGGAAATGTTTTTGTCTGATATTAATGCAAATTGCCCGTTTAAAATAAAACTTTGCTGTACGTCCCTTAAAGAAAAAAAATGAGTAGGCAAGGGGTTAAAAAACAACTCTGCTTCATTTTTGTTTTTGAAAAAATCAGTGCAGTCCTCTCCAGTATCACCTAGGAAGACCAGACGTCAAATATTACACCCTAGTTTTGTCTAAATGTTTCTTAAACGGTCTGACAAACTTTGGAAGGCGGCAAGTAGCCGAAATTGACCGACTCTAGCGGGCGAATTGAGGTACAATCAGCAGTGCAGTCAAGGCTACGGCATTGGCGTAGCCAACATTGAGCTAAACGTCATCAACATTGCTCCTTTTTGTGTTTGTTCAGCGGTGTCCACGCGATTGGCGTAACATGGCTGCGCAGCACGCTTCTTGGGAGCCGTCCGGCCGTCCCACTGTTACCGCCATCCCTCGCTTCACAACCACCGCCGTCGTTTGTGATTATTGTCTCTCGGAGTTTCGTTCACACCATGTGCGCAGACTGATGCCATAGTTGTGCAGACGCCGTCGGATATCATAATCACCAAAACATAGTGAAGACTGCGGTGCAGAAGACACTTGCGCCTGGCACACATCCGCCCCGAATGGTGGCCCTCCTCGATCCCGCCAGTCGTTGCGTAGAAGATCACGTGACATCTCATACCACATGGTTGCCATGTTTTTGGTGGCCGAGGCCTATGTTGCTCGATGGAGCCGAAGTTTCGATTTTTGCTCATGTTTAAAGTAAGATTTAACAATAAATATCCCATTTTTCCTGAAGCAAATGACGTAGTGCTTTTTTATTAGTGCTTTTACAGCGGAGCTGTTAAGGGCTAGCTTTCGAGGATCGTGTCTGGTACTAAACAAATGTCGACACAAAACTCTGGAGAGCTACCGCCACTTATGAGCGACGGCGGCAATGAGACAACCGGCTTGCCGGCCTTGCTCATAGATGGCGGCAACCTTCCAGCCTTTCCACTCTGGTTTTCACCAGAGTGGAAAGGCCAATTTCCTCGAGGTCGTCCTCAAGGTTGTCCCTGAGGTCGTCCTAGACGTTGTCCTTGAGGTTGTCCTCGAAGTCTTCCTTGAGGTCGTCCTCGAAGTCGTCCTTGAGGTCGTCCTAGACATTGTCCTTGAGGTCGTCCTAAACATTGTCCTCGAGGTCGTCCTAGAAATCGTCCTTGAGGTCGTCCTAGACGTCGTCCCTGAGGTCGTCCTAGAAGTCGTCCATGAGGTCGTCCTCGACGTCGTCCTTGAGGTCGTCCTAGAAGTCATCCTCTGGGCGGCGTCCTTGAGGTCGTCCAAGAAGTCGTCCTTGAGGTCATCCCATCATAGTACAGCTTCGCTGCTCTTCCTTCTTTACCAGAGTGGAAAGGCTGAAAGTTTTCAATGTGAAATCACTCATTATCCCGAAATTTTTGCAATTAAGTGGAATTATCTTTTAATGGAGGGGAGGGCAGCTGAAGCTTCCATGCTTTCCAGTGGCTAGGTCCAGGAGTCTAGTTACTTCAAAGTATCTTCTCTTTGAGGCAACACTTTGCAAGATTTGTTGTGGGATAGTTAGTATTGCCAATGGCAAAGCGCCAATGCCAAATGCAGCTGCAGAAATATCATTCGATACAGGCGAGTTCAGACAAATTTAGAGTATGTTTATAACCAAGCCGTTCTTATTTGTAGTTTAAATTTTGAAAAATTGGGAACTGAGTAAAATTAAACTCAGAATTTAAAAGAATTGTGAATCTAACCAGAAATACACTCTGAAAAACCGAGATTTTTCAGCGGAAAATACAAACTCCAAAAATACCCTCCAAATTTCACGAGAAATAAACTTCAAACTGATAAAAGGAACTCTAACCATGTTTTTTTGGTCAAACGAAGGTCCCGACGTTTCGAGGCCAGATCGGCCCCTTAATCAAGGGTGACTGATTGTTGGGCTCTGGTGAACGGCTTGCTCAAACTTGTTTTCCCGGCGCTCCCTGCGCGACACCCCCGCAATTCAGAAATGTAGGTGCTTGGGAGTGTCCCTGCAGACCTGTTTATGTTGTTTTTGGGTTGTTTGGATGTGCCACGACTCCAAAAAAAGCCGCCTCTGCCAGTTTCTTTCCGTACTGAGGACGGAGCTTTCGCTGAAGTCGATGGCGTGGCCCGTCTTCTCTGGGTGCTCTGCGAGCGTGCTGCTTTGCACATCCCTTTTCTGGACGTCGTACCGATGCCCACACAAGCGTTGAGGGTGGGTCTGTGTTGCCCCAATGTACGAGGCAGTGCACTCGTTGCAAGGGATTTTTATACGAGTCCTTGTACCCTCTCTCACGGTGGTCGATCCTTTGGAAGAGGGAGAAGGTGGCCGATGGTCAAGACGGGCTTGAGCGTCACGGTGATCCTGTATTTTCGAAGGACGCGGGCGAGAGCCTCGCTTGTACCCTTTGTGTATGGGACACACATGCGGCTGGAATGGGGGCGGCGTCCCGTGTTCTAGGAATGCGACAAACTTCCTTGAGGACCTTGTTTGGGAACCTGGCAGGGTAACCATTCCCTCGAAGGTCTTGCTTGATTGTGGTAATTTCCTTCCTGAGAGTATTTTCCGTTAAGCATACCATGATTGCCCACCGGAAGAGAGCGGAGGCCACTGAGGTTTTGTGCGACACCGGGTGGCTTGAAGTAAAGTAAAGTCTAAATATCGACCAATGAGTGTAGGCTTTCGGTACACAAGGAAGTCCAGACGGTCGGGGCCTTTAACTGCGCAGATGTCGAGAAATGGGAGGCATGTCGAGAAATGGGAGGGAGAAATGGACTCCAGCTCCACTGTGAACTGAATTGCCGGCTCGATTGAGTTCAGGTGTCTGTGGAGCCGGTTGACCTCACTAGTTTTCACGATGCAGTAACAGTCGTCGACATATTAATTTAGCAGTGCAGTTAACACAAACAACACTCTCTTTGAAATTCCTGGAGAACCCTGTCGAACTTTCTTTCCCAGTGCGAAAGGGACACAGAACTCCCCGAGAACTTTTTTTGCTAAATGCCTGGATAGGACACATATGCCAAAAAGTTTCCCACCAAAAAAAACAAATTTTTAGGAAAAATATTTATGTTGCAAGACATTTCTTGAATTAGGAGGGATTCTGATATTTCGGCACATAGACCAGAAATAAAAGCCTGTTTCGGAATCACTCTTAGAGATACTGGACTCCCCAAAAATATTTTTTATGTGCCTGGATTGCAGATGTATGTTAGAGCTACCTGGCATCGGTCTGGGCCAATCCGAAAGCCCGGGCCAACCTGAAAGCCCGGGCCAGATAGCATGCATTGTGCTTGGGCCCAAACCGAGCCTGGGCCGAACTGGGCTGGGCACTCGGTCAAGACGCACCTGCAGCAATATTAGCATACGAAGACAGTGCATGAACTACCATCTCTTCTATTTTTTGCCTCTATAGGGAAGTTCCACGAAATGCTTTTTCACTTCTGGAAAACTGCATTCGGCCATGCTCATGAACAGCGTCTGCTACTCTCCGCATTAATTTGCGTCCAGACGCTTAGTTATTGGTGTTGTTTTTGTTGTTGGTGAAAAGCACAAGCATGGCGAGTGGCTCTGTTGACTACAGATCTCGGTAAGTATGATCGGGGATGTATTTGAGGCCGCAAAAGCTTAATGTTTTTTGCTACTGGAAATGGATTGACTCCTTGACTGCTGGCTCATCTCAAGTCCAAATATAAAAACTGGTATGTATAAACATCGAATGCATGCCAATGCTCTTTTATGTTCCTGACTACTCCGGGTGGCACAGCCAATCACAATGTAAACTGACTCAAGCGAACTAATAAACGCTGCCTCCGAGCATAGAAAAACATAGGGCCAGCGAAAGTTTATCACCATAGCGTCCGGCAAGACTTTGAGCTGGAAGTATGTCATGGGGAACTGCCCTACAGCCTAAGTTAACAACAATGTTTACCTTCCCAACTGGCTGAAACGAAAGCCGCCTCCCTAAGCACATAGCTTTGTAAGATGTTTCTCAAGCTAAAGCTCTGATCTCGTGCACGCAGCTCAAGTTAGAGGCCGAAAACCAAAGCAGCTGCAGTTTTTCATTAGCAGATCAGGGGCACCGACACTTTCCCAAGGCAGCTTTGGATTTGGGAGATGAAGCACGCCTCGGCCTCTCGCCGGGAAAAGCAGTGCTTCATCTCCCACATTCAGGGCATTTCCAGCGAGGCCGGGCCTGAATAGGTCAGCACCCTACTAGGCCAGGCATGGGTCAGGTAAGACAGAGTCAGCGGGCCAGGGCTGGGCCTCAAAAAGTAGGCCCGTACCGTGCACTAATGTATGCGAGAGTCATTTTGAGTGAGGAATGATTCCAAAACGTGCTTCTGTTTTGGCATAGTCTTCAGAAATAGAAACAGACTAGAAGCACGTCACAATATTCAAAATAGGTCTCGTTACTAAAATGTTGCACTAATTTTTGTTTTTTCTTCAGAGAAAATGTACTATGTTACAAACGTGTTCTATAAAAAACAATATATATAAATTTGTTTGGGGAGTTTGGTGTTTCTTCAAGGAAGCACCCGCAAATTATGCCAATACTTCTTACACCGAACATAGCTGGAAGTTATAACCAATGGCAGCAGATGAACGCTTTTGAACTTACCGGAAAGGCTGTTGACGGTCATCTGGGCAGGCTTGTCCGAGTCTTTCTCAGAGCTGTCACTCTTCTTACTGTTGGTACGTGTGCTGTCATTGCTGTCTTCACCGCTTGCTTCGTTTCCGCTATCGACTGAAATCTGCTTTTGCATTTTGCGTTGCTCAGTTGACTCCCGCTCTTCTTTGAGCTTCGCTTGAAGCTTTGCCTTCACCGAGTCCTAGCAAGGCACACAAGACAAAAAAAAAAAAATGTTGACAACATGCACGAAAAGAAAAAAGCCCCCAAAAGTCATTAAAGGGATCAGGATACAAAAATGAAACGGGTAGATTACTCCTGAAATGGAATGGTCATATGTTACTTAGTATATTGTGATCGTTAGAGTTCTAGTAATTACAAGAATCAATTTACGAATGTTGATTATTTTCATCTAGCAACCAGGCAACACTTGCAGAATTCGGATGTTGCTGCACAAGTTAGTCACACCATAGTGTCCACATAAACCACGTGGTCATGACATGTAGTTCAGTGCTCTCCCATTCTAGGTTTCCCCCATGTCCCATGCTTGCCAAGCTACGATCGCACCCTCTCACGCTATACGGCTACTCAAACGCTGTTCTCGCCCCCTTGCCCTTTGACCTTCCGCTTGGCGTGTACGTGAGCCTGGCTGGCTCACTAAGCTACCCTTGTTCCTTCAGCCTTGGCTCACCGGATTCTCTCCGATTGCATGCGTTGGGTGCCAAAGAAAGCTTGCATAGCTCCCAATGCGAAAGCAGTTTCAATTGTTGTGCAAAGTATGCTGTGCGGTGGGATGTTGGAGTGCACAGGAAAAACAGCAACCGATTTTGTTGTTTCGGTTCTGAAGAATCCTACGCGATGGGTAACATGGAAATGTAATGTCGTGTATGATGGCTGGGCACCGTCAGACGCAGTGGTTTTGTGTGTGGACCATTTTATGCCCGAGTACTCGTGCGTGCGAGGTCGATGCGGACGACGGCAAGTTTGTCCGTGACAATCTCGTCATTGGAGCTGGTCGCCAGCAGGTCGAAGTCAAAATGGTCAGCTTCCAACATCCGTTGATATCAATCACGCTTGTCGCTGGTGCGACCAGTGTAAGCGAGCAATGCCGTAGACATCATCGTCTCGAAGCCGCGTGCTCGAAAGGTGGAAGGTCAATGAGAAAACTGAAGCATGAGACGCCAAGATAGCCAAGTTTTTGAGTGCGTGCAAGGGGATGCAACGCTGCCAGAGACGGTGGGCAAGGTATGTCACCAGCCCACCAAATATGGCAGCCTTCCCAGATGGGTAGGATCCGAGGTCACGAAAATAAATCGATTTATCCATGAAACTAACGCCACATTTAAAGAACAAATTGATCTAAAATATAGTAACATCCTATGGATCCTAGCATTATAGTAAATATCACATTTTAATTTTGGCGCTTCCTAACCCCTTTAAACGGAGAATATTGCACTTATCATATAAAGTGGAATCTCATTAATTTGAACCCGAAGGGGACCAGAGCTTTGTTTGAATAATGCAAAGTCTGAATTACCGGGAGTTCCCTACCTAGAAACGCATAGGATGGAACCTGCGTGTTAGTTTGAATTATCCGCGAGTTGAATTGCGAGAGTTTGAATTAACGAGATTTCGGTGTAATAAAATCTCGAGATTCCGGTGTAATAAAATCTCGAGATTCCGGTGTAATAAAAACTAAAAATTGTGAGACTGCAACAAAAAATAGGATTTTGTTCACAAGAGATTGCACAGTTTGTTCAACAGTTAAGTGCAGAGTGCGATCTGGAATATCTGGGTTCCCACTGCATAGCAATAAGTTTACTACGAGGGCTGGATGAAAAGTCTTGCAGCCATGTGTGAACGAGCCGCGGTGTAATCACGAAAATGGTTTTCACAGAAGTGCAACTCTTTGCACTGCCTGCCAAGTTCCATCCGCGCCCGCAATGCTGTGCTCTGGAGTTGGGCATGAACAGTGGAAACATTCCAAACTCTCCACATTTATAAAAGTTCAGAGGGCAGACATCTGCAGGAAAAGTCATGGCATCCATCTTCTGGGACGCTGAGGGCATCCTGACGATCGATTATACCTCCACAAAGGCCAGACAATCAATACTGAATATTACTCAAACTTTTAGAAAAAACTGAAGGAAACTATTGTGATGAAAGATCCCAGAACGGTAGAGCGTGGCATAATTTTCCTCCGGGACAATGTGCCATGCCACACCGTTCCCTGCAAGCAATCAATGCCAGTTGCTTCTAACTGCTAGTACCGCACCCGCTTATTCAGCTGACCTCACACCATCAAACTTTTACTTGTTCCCCACCACGAAGAAAAGCCTGAAAGGGAAGCATTTACCGACAGTCAATGCTGTCATAGGTGCTGTGGATGAATGGTGTGACTCCCAACCCAGAGGGATCTTTTTTTTTTTAGAGCGCAGCTCTTGGGCGCTTGTTTCCGGCTTGAGCGGCGTCGGCATAACCGCGCCGCGCATTATGGGAAATGTCCCATAATGCACCGCGCGAGGGTCACTTACCCAGGGTCACGTGACCTCACGAGGGTCACGTGACGCCACCAGGGTCATGCGACCTCACGAGGGTCACGTGACATCACCAGGGTCACGTGACCTCACTATGGTCCCTTGACGTCACCAGGATCACGTGACCTCACAAGGGTCCACGTGACTTACGAGGGTCACGTGATGCCAAGGAAAAGCGAGGAGGACAGGAGGAGGAGAGGGTATGTATTAGGAGGAGGGGCATACCGTCCCCTCCGTACCCTCCCCTCCTCCTCCTCCTCAAGAGCTGCGCTTGAATACCGCGTTACAGGAAGTTGTAAACGTCTTTCACTTTTTCTCCAAGGGTTAGAAAAGCTTGATGACAGATGGGAAAAGTGTGTGGAAGTGCAGGGGGACTATGCGGAACAGACAAGAAGTTTCATTGCTGTCCGACAGTCCCATGACATGTAGGCACAAGACTTCTCATCCAATTCCCATACTATATGCTATTTTTACTCTCGATGTTACATCACCATGCTTGATTCTTAAAGGGGCACTGAAGTCATTTTTGAAAAAGGTCGCTTTTTATCTTATATTGTTAAAAATGTGTTAATTCTTACATTTACCAAGTCCTATATTACAAAACCGCCTATTCATCTCGGGGCAATAGAAAAACATGGACTCTTTTTTCTCGCGGTCTACATTGTGTGGACCAATTAGGGCCCTACAATATGCGCAGATTCCAAATGATTTTATAACTTGTTTCGAAGAGAGCCTGATAGGTACACATTCAGATAAGACTCCTCTTTTTCTCCGCGTGCGAAGCCATCGGCTTGCAACTTGCCGACAAGCGCCCTTCGTCGACCACTTCACTCGGAAGAAAATTCTTCCCAAAAACAGCGTGTTGCGATCTTTGAACACGCTTTTAACCAGGAAATAAGCTACGCACCGTTGTGGTTTCAGGTTTGTTGGGATGCTTAGAGCGTCTAGATTGAGTTGTGACCACAAAAGGACAATCTCAAAATCGACTTCAGTGCCCCTTTAAATGTCACTGAGGTATTCCATTCAGGGGCACGAGATACCTCGTCACACAGTGAGGTTTACATGGACAAAGCTTTTATGTGTTGTGTCTCAAAGGATCAAATTTGTAGAACAGAACTTTCCGTGTCTCTTATTTATGTTACTCCCCTGATTTGGGGGGGGGGAGTATGAGGGCCTAAACAGAGGCAGGAGACCTTGGCCATAAACGAACAACCACAGCCCCTAAAGTGGCACACTGTCCATACCAGATGCAAGTAGCAGTGCGAGCCACAAGGTTCAGTGTCCAACTTCATGTCGCAACTCTTCCGTTTGTACTGGCTTGGTGCTGGATGGAATGCTAGAACAAAAAACAAAAAAAAAAAGAAGTGAAGGCACTACTTTTGCTCTTTATCGAGTTTAAAACGTTGCACACAAAGCAGGTTGCCATGCACAGCATTTTGTTTTTTGTGCACGTCCATGAAGCAGGTGCAAAGCACTGGTAATTTCAGGGATGCTTTTATTTCAAGACAGGGTAGCATTCCAATACGGGCTGTTCTGATGAGAATGAAGTACTCTACAAAATAATTGTCAGACAGTATACTCTGAGCCCTGTTTTCTTCCCTTACATTTTTTTACCAAAGTTAGCGGCAATGTCATTTACAAAATTGAACTGCAACATCTAGGAATGATCTACCGGTCTATGCAGCAAATTTTTTATTAGATTTTCAACAGATAAAACAAAAAAAGTATCAGCACTATCAGCTGTTTATCTTTTGAATGCCCAGAGAATATGTATTGTAAGGACAACTCATTGTGGTGACATAAAGAGAAATCTATGGGCATGTGCACCGAATTATACATGCACACATATCACCAAGGAATTGTATGTAAGCAAGAGCCCATCACCACATTTACATTTGTCAATCTATCCCTCCTTGTTAACTCTAAACCTCTAAACAAATATCCATTTGATAATTCTATAAGTGAAAGATGCAGGACATTTTCCAAAAACTGTGAACATAAAGGATGAGTAGGTTCTATATTTAAGTGCAATGAATCATAAATCCCTATTCCATAAAATGACCTGAATTTAACTCTTTCGTTACCATCCATTTAATCTGTTTGCTTATTCTTCAAGAGGCCTGAGGGGACGAATACTCTAGCCACAGCATTCTTGAATTCTGTGGCTAAGGGTAAAATTTAAGACGATAGCACATCACACTAGAAGACCTGTTAGAGTCGCCACAATTGGTGCATTTGAGTTATAAATTTGAATAACAATAACAATTTCACTATAAACATACGTGTCTGGAAACGCGGGCCAAATCACTCCTGTGAAAACTATGCATCGCACAGAAAAAAAGGAAAAAGGAAAGTGGTCTGTGTCAAAGGGCCCATTAAGAAAAATTATTAGCTTTCAGTATAATTGAATGAATTTTAATGAATTTTGGGTAATTAAATTGTTACTTATTGATTTTAAAGGCATGGTTTAGATTAGAATCTTGCTGGGCATCATCGAAAACTACTAAATACACCCATATTACAATGATATAAGGCACACGCAGCAATTTACGGCGTTCCGAAAATATGCTCAATTGGACGCGTTTCTGAGTTTCGGTTTGTTAAATGAGCGCATCTCCGCGCAAGCAATCCTGCTCCCTGTGGACAAAACACGCAACATACATGCCGCCACACATTGCACATAGAAGAGGCTAGATAAGAATGCCTTTGGACTGTTACATGACGCTTGCCTTTTTGACATCGTTGCCAGTGTGAGGACGAACCTCTAAGTGCGATGCGTGGCGGTGCATGAACGTTGCGCGTTTTAGAAATGGGAGCGTGATTGCCTGCATGGATATTCGCTTTGCTAAAAAGCGAAACCTAGGAGCGCGTCCAAATTGATAATTTTTTCGTAATGCTGTAAAATGTAGCGGGTGCCCTGTATCATGGTACTGTAGGTGGATGTAGTAGTTATTGATGATGCCCAGCAAGTTTCCAATTGAAACCACGCATTTAAAATTTCAAAATAAAAATGTAATTACTGAAAATTAATTAATCACCCAATTATACTGAATGATAATGTTTCTTAATGGGCCCTTTGGCACAAACCATTGCAGCATTAACCTTTTTTTCTGTGCACTGCATCATGCGGACCAAATCACAGCAGCGATTTGGTCCGCATTTCTGAAACACCCTGTATGTATACACGTTTTGTACAAATGTGTGGCATATGATTTCACCCTTTCAAGAAGATATTTAGTTGCTTTAAAGTGGTAGCAGAATGACCTAATCAGAAGTTGAAACATGAGGACCCATTCAATACCCACTTCTGGCCACCTATCACCCTACTAGTTATATGTAAAACATGGAGATGCAAGAAACGCACGGCTTGCATAGGGTCCCACCTATGATAAATCACATTTAGCTCTTACTACTAGTCAGTGGGTGTTGACCACACAACCTTCACAACTGGAAATGCAAAAATAAAGCTAACTTTGGAAGGGGGTTTGTTAAAAGTCCTTCCATACTATTCAACAAGTTGAAATGATGCACTGTGGATACCAGATTTTTGTGTAAGACTATTTCTTGGCATATGTCTAAAATGACATTTCCACCTTTGCAAAATGGGATATGCCCTATTGATTGTCACTAGGCAGTAACGAAAGAGTTAAGTATGATGATGATCAAGGTGCAGCCACACAAGGCATCTATGAGCGCTACTAAGGAGGGAATTGTTAGCACTCCATAGAAGGATAAAGAGGCCGAGTAGCAAAAGGGGCAAAGAGAGTGAGCTTTGATGAGTGAACAAAACAGAAGCAAGGAAATGGAAAAGCATAAGTGAAAAATCTTTGTATTTCATTTACCTGGAGGAATATCCATCCCTCTATTTGCTAATTGGCAAGATACAGAAAAAGGCAAGTAGAAATTGAAAGTGAGAAATGAAGAGCTGAAGAGAGCAAACACAAGTCAAAGTAGGAATGTTCCCCATCTATAGACAACACCTTAGCCAAACCTGCATTCATCACTACAATAAAGCAACTTTACAGGTATAGACAAGCCAACAACATTGGTTGTCTATTATAAAACTTTTTCTACTTCGCTGCGCATGGATTACGAAGCAATGCAAGTGAAACTCTAGTATATTGACCGTATAAATTAGTGCTCAAGGACGAAATGTGCATTCGGCACCCAACATACTACCATTGTGAACATGAAAAAGAAACTACTCACTGTGTAGAAAGCAGTCATACTTGAAGCATCGTCGGCAGAAGAGCGTTCGGAAGGAATGCATGCTTTGCTCACGCGGTACTGATTGTGCAAATGGGCCATCCATATTGGGAGTGCATTCGGGTGGCACGGACGGAGGATTCACCTTTTCCATCAACTCCCGGTACCTATTCAGAAAAGATATCAATGTGAATGATTATGGCGATGCGCTTGCAGAGCTCAAAATGACACTATAGGAAAGGAAACGGTCCAACCGTTCTTTCAGCTCCTCCGGGGTTCTTTTGTCCGGAAACACCGAACAAATTGCAGCAAAAATGAAGTCTGATGGAGATGGTGCTTTTTCCTCGCATTTCTCTGGAAATAAAGTATGAAGGGGCCTTCTTGCCAAAGTTTTGAACCAGCAAATATCATAGTAATTTGCCTTTTCGCAAATTCAACCAGATGCTTTCTGATCCCCGCCCCGGCTTCCCAATTTCGCCACCAGGTCGAGCGCGTTTTTGCCACTTATGTCAATGGGCGTGACCTTCCCGTTTCTCTCCTTCGAATCTGCGGGATGTCATCGGCTCATTTGGAATTCTGAATAGAGGCGTAGAATGTACTAGCTGTCTGGTCAAGTAGCAGGTACGATGGGGGATGCACATGAGAACTCTTGGCAGGTACATACCAGTGAGTGTCCTGCTGGTGGTTCCCGGCTCATCCTCATAAGTCATGAGAGCATGGACAAGCTCTAGGAAAAGCTCATCATTCACAGAGCCTGCATCGCGATCTCCATGCACTTTGCCGTCGTAATTTTTAAGCAGTTCTTCAATAAATGTGCCATCTTGGTCAAGGATTTCATCTCCCATGTAGGGAATGTTGTGCAGCACTGTTTCATCTTCCACCTGGCCATGCAAAGAAAACACATTCTTATTCTCCCATCAGCAGTGAGTGCACTTGTCACACTACATTATGGCCTGTTTACACAAGAATGTCAAGAATATATTTTGGATTATATGAATTTTGATCACATTGCTTTCTGAAATGCCAGAGGAAACTTGGGTTTATATGAAATTTTATTTGGAAGCATTTGCTTAAGGGAGAACACTGCTTCTAGAGCTTTTTTTTCTTATTTGTGGTCCAATCCAAATGAAATTTACACAGCATAATCTTCTGGCCATTCTGATTACAAATATGCACTTTGTTTTGAAACAGCTTGGTTAGTTTTGATGACATTAACTATTTAATTTAAACATTTTACGGGTGAGATTCAAAAATAATTGGATGATGAAACCCAAAAATAAATATACCTCTGTAAACTAGGTCTACAAAATCCAATAAGGTATAAATGAAGGCTCTATGGTTATTTAAAACATTTCAAAATTTTCAGCTTCTAAGTTATTTTTACAGTCTGTATACTAGGTGCTAAAGCAAAATACAAGTTGATGCAATTAGACCCTTTATTGGAAACACCTACAAGAGAAAAAAGATATTATGAATATTGGTTGTGTACAGGCAGAGCTATGGCTTCCGTAAAATAGCATGGTGTGTAGAAAGTTCATTTTGAGAAAACAGCAAAAAAAAAAACATTCACGGGCACATTTTTACTACACTTTCCAAAAATACTTTATCTATTTACAAGGTAGGGGTCTAGTAACTATCAGGAACATAGTCCGTGTGTATTTGGCCTGCGTGCTGGTGCCTCTTCTTCGTGGCCTTCTGGATGCCATCCTGGCTGGCATGCTTGGTGTCCGACGCGGCACTCCGGCGATGATCCTTCTCGGCCCCTCGCTTGGTGCACTTCATGCCGGGGTGGAGGTCCAGCTCTCCGAGGATGGCTGCTGGTGCCTGCTGGCTCCCCACATTGAATTGGAGGGTTGCCTCTGCGACAGCTGCCTCGACCGTGAAGAGGGAAGCGTTCTGGACCTTGGGGGCGAGCGACCAAATGACAAAGTGCAAACTCTCGTTGGCATTTTGCGTTTCCCCTCTCTGGTATCGCTGCAGCAACTTCCTGTCAGTGAGGCACTCATACACAGGAAGAAGGGCTGTGCAGACGTGATTAGGAAGGTTGTAGCGATGCTTTGGAGCAGGCTTCCCTTTCACTTGGGCTGCGTTCTGCTTACACCATGATCGTTCTAAAGCAGGGCGAGCTGTGGTTGGCCTTCGTGTCGTTGGAGGTGATGTGGTGATATGTTGCCATGACCGCACTGTGCATGGCATCAACGTCACCTTCGTGAGACTTGAGGGTCCAGCCATAGTATGAGCAGAGTCTTGTGATGAGCTCGGCCGTTAGCCTCCCCTTGCCACCAAGGCTGGTGCCTGCTGCTCCCTTCTGTCGTTTCTGCTTCTGCACAAGGCTCCGCAAAGCCGTCCCCGTTCTTTTCTGGACATGGTTTGCACAGTCCTCCTTCCCTACATGAATTAACTTGTAGAGGTTGGCTTCCTGGAGGGATGCAAATGAACGGCTGTCACCGTCGGAGAGTATCATGGTGTAGCGTAGGCCGTGTCGATCCCAAGACCTTTCCAAGAGGATGAGGGCAGCCTCGAGCTCCATTTGGCCAGCCTTGCTGTTTGTATTCTTCTGGCACTTTTCCGAGGCCTCGGTGAAGGACTTCCACTCGCTGTAGCCCGCGGTGCCCTCCTTTGGCCCTTTTTCGCAGGGAAGGCAGAAGTTCGGGAGCATAATGTGGTCCAACACAAGCCCAGTGAAGAGCTCTATGGCTGTCCCCACTCCTATGTGTGAGCAGTGGCCCCTTGTCTTCCAACTCCCATCGTAGGAGACTGCGATGTTGTTCACACTTCCATAACGCGGTTCCTTGTATACAGGGCTCACGGTCGTCGCGCACTCCGATGCGATTCTGAAGGCAGCCCTCTTGGTTGCAGAGTTGAGCTGCTTCTTGACATTCCACTGGTATGTCTTATTATGCAGGCCTCTATTGAGCTGCTTCTTGACATTCCACTGGTATGTCTTATTATGCAGGCCTCTATCGATATTTCACAAAGATATCGTTTAGGGCTGTTTGTCCGTTACCTGTAGATTGCATGGCATACAACGCGCGAACGTTGACTTCGAACGGGGTGACCTTGCTCTTTTTCTACTCGTGGCGAGCTCCACTCAGACGTGACATCCCTGCAGATCTTGCAACAGGGCTTGAGTTTTACTGCAAGTCCGTACTCCCGATCATATTTTATGAGCTCAACGTCACCGCAACAGGCTTTACACTTTGCGAGTTGAAGGAGCGAGTTCACGATGTCGAGGCTTAAGATGACGAAACTCACTGTACCTATCGGGAGCTGCTCGATCGGCGCTGGCCGCGCTCACCATCAAGGCACCTTTCCGGATTGTAGCGAACGTCGACAAAAGTTCTTTGAGTTTTTCCTCAGCTTTCTTTTCTTTCTCGTTGATCTCGGAAGCGCTGAGCATCACCGTGTCGAGCCGCACTCGCTCATCTGAAGCCACGGGTGTCGAAGCGGCCGTCAATGAGACATCTTCGTGTTCGGCCTCCAGCCCCTAGTCGCCGACGTCCAGGAAAGCGGGAAGTTGAACTGTGCCGTGAATTAGCTTCCTTTGTCCCTTTTTTAGTTTTTTTCCGAATTCGTGGACTGTATGAAACTTTCTCCGTGGAATTGTTGGGATCGGCATGGTCAGAGGCGCGCACAAGGATCAAACAAGATGGCGGATCGGAAACAAGCAGCAGACGCCGCATAACGCCAACAGCCAATGAGAATGCGCCATATGCACACCTGATCCAAAACAACCAACCGCGTGGCGAGATTTAATTTTTTATTTGTGCTTCGTTCTCAGCAGCCAATCACCGTCTAACATTGTGAATGGCGGGAAAGAAAAGAACGGGAGCGGAGCTTTTAAATTTGATCAAGATGTCCCCTTCTATCGCGTCGTTCTCGAGCTACCGGCAGTCAAAGTGAACCATTTTTTCTACTTTTTTCGGAGGAAAGAGTTTCGTTTAGATACTTCAAATCAATACATCAAAATAAATAGGGCTTCTTTCGTGAAAATATTCAGGGAAAGGATGCGAAAATGCCTGTAGATATTAAAAAAACAATTTCAAAAAGTGATTTTTTTGTCATTTGTTTTTGTCTCATAGAGCCGTGTCCCCCTTAAATAAAAGAATGTTCTGCCATGAAAGGTGAAGTTCTCCAGCAGTGTGATTTGTAAAACAAAAAAAAAAAGTAGAACTTACCATAAAATTCTGCTGAGTTGGTGCCCAGGTGTACATTGTTGGGATAGGATTGACAGCATACATGATTCGCATAGGTGATGCCTGCTTGGTACCATCTGCAAGCTCAATTTCGCACTGAAAGATTTCAACATATTGCAAACATACCTCAGTCAATCATCATTTATAAAGGGTTCAGTGCTCTCGGTTTAGACACCCAGAAAACGAAACTGACAGTAGTATGCCAAATTCACTTTTTAAAATTCGGTTTTACCGAAAAAGGTTAGTGTTTACAGCAGTACGGCACAGTTCATAAGTGCTTCGGGGGAGGGGGTTTGGCATTGTGTGACCTTGTTACTCACTTCTTTATCGAGTTCTCAGCTCAACTTTGGGATTCACCGTTGTTACTGCTGGGAGAGGGTTCAACAATCAGCACGGTATTTTGGGAGATAGTGTTTGGGGTTGCCTTGTGGGCAACATTTCTGGTCCCTTTTGTGGTCGGGTTTTGTGTGTTAAGATCGCTGTCCTTTGAGGATGGTGTTTGGATTGTTTTCATCGTCCCAAGTGTCCCACAACTTCTCATGTATGAGGGTGCTTTCGAACTTGGTGTCTCAGCCAATCAGCGAGATTCAAGTATTGCAACCAGTTTTGTAATCATGTGAAATATGCAGTGCTTCAATGTGTGGTACCTATCGACTGACTCCTGGCGCTCGCATTTGGCCGATTAGCCACCTTTAGGAACATTAGCAATTCACCTCATCTGCTTGCAAGTTTTAGAAAGTCAGTGTTGAAAGGACGCTTCAAATCTGAAACTTAAAAACAGAAAACTTGGAAAAGATACCGTCGAACCCGGAAATATCGAATTCAAAGGGGATCATAAAACAGTTCGCTATATTGATAATTTGATATAAAAAAATATGTGAACTTAAGCTACAGTTGAAATTTCCACGCGTCTCTGCCAATACCGAAAAACGCGACAAACGGGACCTTACCAAATAGAGCCAGCGCTAAATACAGTAGAGCTTAGTAGGTGAAGATCACAAACGCCTCCGCGTTTACGCGACGGTGTCTGCGATCGTTTACGCCGGGCCACGACCTCCACACAGCGCCGGCCACAAAGCACGAGATAATTTTTAAAAATATTAAAAAACTAAAAAAGCAAGTGCATAAAAACAAAACAAAAAAAACTCGATCCATAGAATAAAGTTAAGTTAGCAACAAAAAAGAAACCTCACTAAATTTAAACAAAAAACAAGAGAAAAAAAAAAAAACGGGGAAACCAATAACGTTGAAGGAAAAAGGTAAACAAAAATAAGGCGTTCAAATTGCGAGTGTTGTCAACACACTCAACTTAACGAAGGGAAGACTTTTTTATTTTTTTTTATTTTCTATTTTGGGGTTAAGGAGTAGCACACCAAGAGTGGTGTTCGTGGAAATAGCACACGCTACTGTTGCAACAGTGGGCACTCCCTGCCCTCCAGTGTTGGGAAGTACTTTAAGTACATGGTACTTAAAGTACTACTTCAAGTAGGTTTCGAAAACTTGTATGTTACTTGAAGTACATTCTCTGAGCATGTACTTGTACTTTACTTAAAGTATTTTTTTTCTGGTACTTTACGAGGAAAGTACCCGCGACTTCAAAGTACATCCCCCGAATTCGGTATTGTTAAATTTGTATCGCAAAATGATGCTTTGTCAATTCTGACGAAATACTGAATCTGACGAAATTAAAAATTATAGTATAAAATATATAATATTAAAAATGATAAAACAATGATTTCCTACTTATTTGTATTTGCTTCGAATTGTTTAGGTTTGAATGTTCTCATATTGTATGCATATTTCAGCATATTTGAGACGCAGCTGTATATATATGAGAGTATAATTCCCAATCAATGTTGTGTTTCCAGTTTACTCTGTGTTGATATTTTGTTTTTGATTTATATTTTCCCCAGGGAACTGCCTTGCTTTGTTTTTGTAAAAGTTTCCAGTATAATTATGTCACCTCTATTTACCTGTTTGGGGGTTGGGAACCAGTCAAGCTGCTTATAGTTTTTTTCCCAGCTCCTACCAGATGTATTTATGCATGTCGTGGATAAAGATAATATTATATTCTATTATACTCTACTCTCACCAGAAATGCGAGCAGCCGATGCATCGCTCCGTTTGTTCTGGGGTGGCTTTTGCGTAGCTTTTCCGCTTTCCCAACTCTTGCTACATCTCGCTCAGTCAGCGCAAGCGAGGAGGTTAAAGATATTGGGAAGGGACATTCAATCATAATGTAACACTTGAGACTGTGATGCAAAAAGATTAAGTAACTTTCAAGCCGAAGAAAAAGACAACAGAGGAAAACGTCTCAATGTTTTGAGACATTTTTTTCTGTTGAACTTGAAAGTTTCTTCACTTTTCTGCACCACCGTCTCAGGTGTCACATTATGATTAATTATCACCAGCTCGACTGCACACTCACTGTGTGTTTTTTTTTTTTTTTCATTAAAGTCAGTCCCAAAGCTTCTGCATTTTTCATTGCGGAAGCTTTGGGACTGACATCATGCTCTCTCCCAGTAAATTTAACCCCTTTGGGTGCAACAAACCAGTGAGAGCGGCGCCAAATTCAGAAGTCGGAGGGACTTTTGAATTTGGCGCTATTTCTGAAAATAATTTTGTAGACACTTGACTTTATCCAATATTCGCAGCTATTTCCGAGAATAAGTGATGCATCCCCCAATTACCCCTATATCACTGTATAGGGAAATGAAAGGGAAAGCAGGAGAGATTGTGTTAAAAATACTTGTACTTTACTTCGAAAGTAGATTTCATTTATAGTACATTGCGCCCATTGTACTTACTACTTTACTTGAAGTACATAATTTCTCATTTACTTTGTACTTTACTTAAAGTACCTTTTAGATGTACTTTACCCAACACTACTGCCCTCCCTACGCACGCACGTGCCCTTCCCCTTGCTTTAGCCATCCTCCACTTTTTTTTTTTTTTACAATTGCTCTTTTGCTGCATATTTTCGTGCGCGTATGCTGGCTTGGTGGTCTGCCAGCCCCGCAACGCGAGCTATGTGCTCGCAGCCGGCGCAATCCGACTGCGGGAGAATCGATGGGCGGCCGGCGGTGCTTTGTTCATCATATCGAGTGTCCCCGCCATGGAAGTTTGATACAAAAAAAACCAATGCTCGTATACTATTACATGTGATTTTCAAGGTGATGTTTGGACTGTTCAATATAAACAATAATTCGAAATACCCAGGTGTGACATAACCGGGCTCGACTGTATGCGCGGCTCCGCCAATACGGACGCCACCAAGCGGGAAAATTGGGAACCAGCCGGAACAGGTCGCTTTGCGCCTCTCCGGATCTCTGGCAGCTTTCGTGGACAAGTGTTGTCGGCGTGGTGGCAGACAATGTAATTTAACGGAGGTCCGAATATTTCTTAAGTTTGCCTAAGCGTTCATTAGTGTGGTGAAGTCTCAATAGATTGTTTCCTTCCATCACGTGTTTGAAAGAATCGTTTACTCCACAACACACAGTCACATGCTTTCGATTTCTTGGATGGAGAGGAATCACGGAAAAACATTTTGATTTCTTGTCTGTCTCGAATCACATTCAAAGTGACGACTACTTGGTAACTGATAAGTGGTTTCTTTATAAGGATGTAGAACAGTGGACTGAGGACGACAGACGAGGTGTTTCACTGGAGGGAACACCAATGTTGCAGTCGAGTGAATGGGAAGGTTCGATAGCTGCTTTTCTTGAGTTTGGTTGTGTACGATTAGTTCCAAGGTTAAGCCACCCACGCCGGTCGGTGCATTGGCTATTCATCTTGGCTGCTTTTCGCCGAAAAAGTCTCTGGACCACACCGAAGGAGTTGGGCTTATTTCGCAATTACTTGATTCCGGAAATCCTGCTTGCTGCATACGATTAATGAGGGAAATTGTCTGCATTCAAAAGGCGGGGGACGCGTCTCGCAAGGCTAGAAGCTGTTACAACATTATGAGCTATCGCACTTCCAATATTTACATCATAACCCCGTCAAAGCCAGCAGCAATATACGTCTACATTGCTCAGGTTGTCCGACCAAAAAAAATACTCAACTTCTCCGTTCAGGATTTGAAGTCAAGTTCAATGCAGAGAGGTTCTGCGTGAATCTCCGATAAAGAATCTCTTCAGATTGTCCGCATTCGTCTCCGTGCTGCCGGCTAAAACCATTACGCTGAGTTTAAGTAGTATCTCTCTGTCAAATATACTTTTATTCAGCAGTTCACCTAATAGCACACCTCGGCAAACCTCACTCATGAGGTCCTCACTCACCCTCATCTTCAAGGGTGAGTGAGTTTCTGAACCAGGAAAATTCATGAGTGTGAGGGTAAGTGAGGGCCGTGAGGGCTGTGAGGACCGTGAGTGTGTGAGAGTTGTGAGGGAGGTGAGAGCGTGGGGGGTGTGAGGGCCATGAGTGCGTGAAGGGCGTGAGGGCGGTGAGTGGTGTGAGGGCCATGAGTGCGTGAGGGGTATGAGGGCCGTGAGGGCGGCGAGTGCGTGAGGGGTGTGAGGGCCATGAGTGCGTAAGGGCGGTCAGTGCGTGAGGCCCCCTTCAGACGGAGCAACTTTCTCAGCCATTTTGGTGTTGCTGGCGGGTTGTTCCCTAGCTTTCCTTAGATCAACACAAATTGCCGAGATTATGCCAGCTCGAAACAAGCGAGCAACTCGGAGCAATTCGAAGATGTTTGAAGCGGCTGCATCCAATCAGGGACGCAATATTTTCACGTGATACCTCGTGCCGGTGATGATGACAACAAAGGACTTGGTTCTGGTTTGAAATTGATCGTTTTTGGAAATAAACTGTTTCAGAAAGATTCATTAGTAGATCTCAACGAGATTTAAATGCATAAAAACACGTTTATAGCGCATAATTGTATGTCTAAATAGTGCAAGAAAAATAAAATTTCATGATGATGATGGCAAATTGCAGCAATTGATTGCTGCGTGTGAACGCGGGCGGCCCATTTTGCTGGTGTTGCGACGTCAAGTTTCTGGGCGAAATTGCCCCATCTGAAGCGGGCCTGAGTGGTGCGAGGGCCATGAGTGCATGAGGGGCGTGAGGGGTATGAGTGCATGAGGGCCGTGAGGGTGGTGCGTGCGTGAGGGCCGTGAGGCGGTGAGTGTGTGAGGGGCGTTAGGGCCATAAGTGAGTGAGGGGCATGAGGGCGGTGAGTGGCGTGAGGGCCATGAGTGAGTGAGGGGCGTGAGGGCGGTGAGTGGCGTGAGGATCATGAGTGTGTGAGGGAGGTGAGTGGCGTGAGGGCGGTGAGGGCCGTGAGGGCGGTGAGTGCGTGAGGGGCGTTAGGGCCATAAGTGAGTGAGGGGCATGAGGGCGGTGAGTGGCGTGAGGGCCATGAGTGAGTGAGGGGCGTGAGGGCGGTGAGTGGCGTGAGGGCCATAAGTGAGTGAGGGGCATGAAGGCGGTGAGTGGCGTGAGGGCCATGAGTGAGTGAGGGCGTGAGGGCGGTGAGTGGCGTGAGGATCATGAGTGTGTGAGGGAGGTGAGTGACGTGAGGGCGGTGAGGGCCGTGAGGGCGGTGAGTGTGTGAGGGGCGTTAGGGCCATAAGTGAGTGAGGGGCATGAGGGCGGTGAGTGGCGTGAGGGCCATGAGTGAGTGAGGGGCGTGAGGGAGGTGAGTGGCGTGAGGGTCATGAGTGCTTGAGGGCGGTGAGTGGCGTGAGGACCATGAATGCGTGAGGGGCGTGAGGGGTATGAGTGCGTGAGGGCCGTGAGGGTGGTGAGGGCCATGAGTGCGTGAGGGCAGTGAGTGCGTGAGGGCCACGAGTGCATGAGGGCGTGAGGTTCAGTGAGTGTGACTGTGAGGATGAGGGTGAGTGAGGGGCTGAAGGTGAGTGTAGCTGTGAGGGTGAGGGTGAGTGAGGGGCTTAGGTGAGTGTGGCTGTGAGGGTGAGGTTGAGTGAGGGCGACCTAAAATGCCGACCTCTGCCTAATAGTGAGTCAACTAAGCTCATATTTAGGGTGACCACTCGTCCCACACTCGCGGGACTGTCCCGCATTGACGGCTTGTGTCCCGCGTCTCGCGAGACGTACCAAAAATGTTCAAAATGTCCCGCATTTCACACTGTCGTAAAATTAGCAATTTATCTCATGGCATTGCCGAACAACGGGGTGCGGGGAAGCGTGAAGGCCGGTGGTTATCGTGCGAATTGCGATGGTACGCTATTTATCCTAGCATTGCAGGAAGTGACCGTCGTTCTTGCAGGAGATAGACGCGCATGTGCCGTTGTGCCCCTTCCCCTGGTTGAAATGTACTGCAAGAGAAAATTGCTATCCGAAATATGAAATATAAATTATTGTAATTATTTTCAAATCAATCTGTGCCAATGCAAAAGGGTTGGTGTGAAATATTTTTAGTGAAGAGTTAGCGCCTCTCCTGTCGTCTTTGTGTCTTTATTGTCCTCGTTTTGTTTGCGCCTATAACCTTTTAATTCAGTATGAACCAACTCGCCCAAATCCAAGTTTTAATGAAAACATGGGGTTCTAAATTTGAGTAAGAGTATGTTGGTAAAAGTATATCGACAGGAAACAATAAGCCGAAAAAAGGTTTACTGTTTCTTCTATACTTTTGATGCATTAATCTCTGTTGCAGTCAATTTGGATGTTATCAACTTAGACACATTTACTAACTTACCTGTCATTAAAATTAAAATATACATCACTGGGTGTGAAAATTATTCGAGCTTAATTGCCGCAATACAGTGTGCAGGTGTATAATATGCTTTCAGCCACATTTCGGGGTGTGCGTGGTAATACATTTCCTCTCATGTATCCTTCTTAGATGCCGCAGTCGTGATGACACTGCCCCCCCCCCCCTCACCCCAGGTCAGAGTGTCCCGCATTTCACTACAGGAAGGTGGTCACCCTACTCATATTTCAACCCGAAGAATATACTAATATCGCTTTAATGGGACATAGTACGTAATATAATACATGACCCGCATATTCGTCAAAATGACTTCTCGATTGCTACTAAAACCTGAATTGAAATATGAGTATCAGCTGCTTAGTGGGGCGCCAAGCGCTCAAGAAGCGCTTGCTTAGTTTTCTTGATTTTCCTGCAGCCTGTGTTGACCGAGCAGACGACTGGAGCTGTTTCTTAAACGCGAATACACACAAAAGCTTGATTTCGCGGACAGATATGTCGCATGGTCGAGGCATGCGAGTTAGCTGAAAATTACTCTCGGTGGAACAATTCTGAAGTCATTGCCGCTTTCCTTAGCTGATCAAAACTGATTAGAGTCTATTACTGTCTCTCCGGAGCCCATAGTTTCAGTTTTGAACGAAATCTCCGAAACAGAAGTTTGACATGAAAAGAACAAAAAGGCACCGGGAAAACAAAACTATGCTTTGCAGGTCTATGTGCACCGGCTGCACTTAACCGTCGCAGTTGAAATACGTATAAAATTGGGCATTAAACAAAAGAAAATCTGTTAAATTGAATGCACCACCCGTTCAGGCGGCCCGGCCGAGCCGACACGATCTGTTCTTAGCCGCCATGTTTGCTTGGTGGTGAAGCCCCCTATAGGTCGCTGGAGTCGCGAATATGTTTAATCAGAATCAGCTCTACTAATTGTGATCTACCCTAAAATCCCGAGACTGCCGAAAAGTAACCCACCCCTATTTTTGGCTTAATTTGCTATTTTCTTCTACACACTGAAAGATAGCCCACTCCTAGCAATCGTAGTGTTCGGATCAATGATGACCTTGGCGTAAATGGGTCTGATTAGCTATGGCGGGAGAGATATAAGCGAACCTTGCTGACTGCGGAGTACAGTCATCTTTGCTTTATTGCCCCTCTCCACGATAACAAGTTTGACAGACACACATGATCTAAAAATATAATTTTGTTTAAACTTTTCTTGATTGCACACTGAAAGTTAGCCCACTCCTTATTTTCACCCAATGCCCTCTTGGTTTTAGGTGGGCTATCTCTTGGGATCTTAAGGTAGGTAGCCAATCAAATTCAAGGTTCCATCATATATGAAGACTGGCTTGATAGGTCTTGTCAATATCATCCTCACATATACTTGTCCGTACTTATTTCTTTCTTAGATATGCTGTACATATTACTTAAAAAAATTAAAATGTTTGTTATTTTATTTATCTTGACGTTACACTAAAGGTCTATTCACACAATGCATCTTGTTGGCGAATCTTGTGTCGCGAAACTAGGTTTCGGGAAACAGATTTCCCGTCTGAACGCAACCAAAAAAGTGGCACGCCTCCGAAAAAAGTGGCGCGTCTTCCTCGCTTTTGGAGCAACTTTTCGCTGAAACCTCGGCGAGGCCTGTCAATCACCCGAGGGAGAAACGCAGACGCTGCCAATGGCCGCTCGACTTGGCTATGACGTCTGACCTTCGAGGAGGAGCGAGCTTTTGGAGGAGTCTGATTTTTGGCCGATTCCGTATCTGAGCCAAAGCCGAAAGAAAACAAACAAATATGGCGAGCGACAAGCGGAGAAGGGTGCGCACGGGCGATCAGTCTTGGTCGTACTCGGTTGCAGGTGTGTAACGGCGCTTAGCAGTACGGGTTGGTGGCGCGGTGCAGATTCATCAACAGTCGCGACGAGTGCAAGCATCGCATATAAACATGATGGCTGGGGATAACCTTCTTTATGATAACCTTCTTTATTAGCGGTGCAAAAATGTCCGAAATGCTTCGAGATCATCCGCCTGTTCTTTGACGTTCGCGGTATTTCCCGGGTTTGGCAAAACTAGTAAACCCAGTGAGCCGAATCTGACGAAGTTGATTGCGTGGTATTAATAAAACAGACTCTCTTCACACTGTGCGTACTTCATATCGTTTTGATGCGAAACGCTTGGTATTCCCGGTGCAGATGACTGGGTTTGGCGAAATTTTCGTGAGTCAATACGTCACAGGTTTCGCGCCTCGGGCTTCACGTGTGAACGGGCAGATTTCGCGAAATCTTGGTTTCCGTAAACTGTGGCGCGTTGAAAAGATGCATCGTGTGAATAAGATTTTAGTCCTAGTCACTTGCATACGTCACTCTTTCATCTGGCCTATGCCAGATGAAAGAGTGATGAAAGGAAAACAGGGAAAAAAGGATGCTGTCTTGGGGTTGAATGGAGAGACTGCACACCACACCGAAAATAAGCAGTTAAATTTCATCCACATAATATGTACCTAACAAAAAACAAAATGAAAACACCAAGCTCTAGTTATGACGCAGAACGATATGTAACCATATCGAGATGCTTGACAATCTTAACCATTGTCGAGCTGTTGCAGTAATAACCACAGAAGAAACTTCTGGCCATCAGATAACATTACCTTCTTCATGACGGGGAGGTGAAGAGGGACATCAGTGGGAAACACAGCCACCGCCTTGGTGTCTGTCTGTTGTTTCTGCAAGAGCGCAGCTGTCTCGATGATGAATCGTCTGTTTGTCATGTATGCTGCCTGAGGAAGGAAACAGCAGTAGCAACAGCTATTCCTCCCACGGGATCAA
The DNA here is from genome assembly GCA_037355805.1 of Ixodes ricinus. Taxonomy (NCBI): domain Eukaryota; kingdom Metazoa; phylum Arthropoda; class Arachnida; order Ixodida; family Ixodidae; genus Ixodes; species Ixodes ricinus. The sequence goes on along the minus strand of JAZHYW010054991.1, from coordinate 72,214 downwards.
CAAAAGAAGTAACACTCACCATCACTTCATCGTGGCGTTTAAATCGCTTGATCTGCCGTAGCCTCATGTACTCAGAACGGACTCGTTTCCTCCATTCCGGACTCACTTTGCTCACATCCATTGCTTCTTACCTGATGGAACAACGAGCCCCACACCTTGAGTAAATGAATGCTTTCAATCATGCAAGCTCTGCCATCTCTACCACTGAACAAGGTTGTCTTTGATGCATCATGTGAACTTACTTTGAAAGGGCCTGGCTGACTTGTTCATGAAAGCGGCACTAGTGTGGAGGCATCTCCACTGCAGCTAAGCAGCTAACCTGCGAGAGAAATGTGCTAGTACCGTTAAATTTTAATCAAGAACATGATTCCATGGGTTCCTACCTACTCCAGCGCTCCGCAAGATATGGAGGTCATTTCTTAACTTTGCGAAAACCTGACCGAGAGCCAGAACCCTCACCACACAAACACACATACAAACAAAAAATACGCGTGTTTGTGGGTTCTGGAAATACGTACTTAACGCCTGGGTCACCTCCGGATTATGTTGGAGTGTTCTGTGATCACAGTGGTCGCGATCGCTGATCAGTCGATTCTTCCAATGTAGCTTCATGAGATACATTTAAAATTCGAAACTGTGACGTAAGTAACCGTGATAAAATTGGGGGCAGCGCATATTATTCGTGGTACGAGAAATGCATGCGGGGAACGTTCTCCCCATGCCCGGCAAAACCTTTGTAGAGCTCGGTGGCAAGCACACAGAACTCAGTTTTCGCGCTGACTACATACATACGAAATTTTGACACGTAAATGGACTGATGATCACGGCGCTTCAAAATGGTGCAACCACTCAAAACCCGCAAAACGAGACAAAGAAATGTATTTACGTTCGTCAACTTGTCTACAGCCCTCGACAGATGCGGCACACGCATCCGAGAAGTACGGAAACACCGCGACGCCGCACGTCCGCACGCCAGACAGAAGAAAGCCGAAAGAAAAACGTCATGTGACATGTGACGTCATAAACAAATGGTTGGATAGAGGTTCACAAGAGCTGCACAAGAGCCGTTCACATCAAACAGTGGCGCCGTTCACCTTTATGAAGGTGAGGGCTTGTGGGTAGCTTGCGCTACCTAGCCTAATACCCTAATACCTAGGCCGTGTTCCAAAATTTACTCGATCTTACTCCGGGGTAATGGTTTCGTACCTTGGCGCATAACTCTATGTCTTGGCGTTCGAAAACCTACCCGCGTCCAGCGTTTTTCAATCTGTGTTGTCACGTGATCCGCCGGAGTAACTCGGATCCGTTTGGGTAAGATTTGGAACACAGCCCTGTAAAAACAAATAGCCAATTTACTAGAGAATGCGACTGAGAGTCCAATTCACTGGAGACCGAAGATTTATCCAGTTATACTTTGTTTTTGCCTCTTCATCCGTTTGTTTTTTATTAAGTTTGTGCGTTGGTAGCGTGTTGGTGGTGTTGGCGTGTGGCTCGTGTTGGCTGATCGGTCAGATCGGTTTAGCTGTTCTTTTTTTGTTGTTTCACCAGTTTCTCCACGCCGGACTTTTGGGAACGCTCTCGGTTTCATTCGATCGTGTGTGCGCGCGCGACTGTATTCTAAATTCTACGATCACTCGAGGAGGATGTCCGTAAGGTAATATCAAATGTAATATTCTGGTTTAATTGCACCTCTGAACCACAGAAGAAAATGTTGAATGCATCTCCTGGAGCCCTCGTGCGTTTGATGTGATCGACAACCCTTTCGCCCGTTGATTCAGATTTCATGTGCATGCCATTATTCGTGTTTTGGGTAGTTTACATGTTTGAATGCATTCCTAGGAAGAAAAGCCACTCTAGAAGGGGAAAAAAAAAAACACGCGAAAAGAACACTTGTACGTTGAAAAGTTATGTAAGCATGAACTAGTGAGAATCGGTTTTTGGCTGGTTTTGGTGGGTTACCTTTTTTCTTTTTTTACGAACGCTACGTATTACTACTTTTCTCCATCTTGCATGCAATCGATTGGAGAATTAAACGTTTACATATTCAATTTGGAAGTGAATATGGAAAGTATTTTCTACTTTCCAGTAGCAAATTTGCTTTCTGGCAGCATCTATCTCATTTGCACAAGATAAATGGGAAGATAAAAATATATCCAGACACTTTATTCTAATGTGGCTGTATTCATTTGTTTGACCCTACTTTTTAACCAAACACCAGTTGCAGGGACATTGTTTCATTCATGTGGCGTGATGCCCCCAATATTAATTTTTGCTCCATAGTAATCATTGCCTCAAACAAGCTATGAACAAGCGAGCAAGTAAGAATGGCCAATGATGGCAAGTGGAAGGGGATAATCTGCAAGCCGTTTATATAAGGCTCTTAATTAACAGGTCAACATGCTTCTGTATTTTTTATTTATTTTTTTTACTTTGAAGGAGTATTTTTAAAAGTTGCCATGTCATGGTGTCAAGGTATGTTTCCAAGTGTGCTGTTCTTCACAACTTACAGTGACCTGCAATATGAGCTAGAACGCACGAACGACGGCCAGGCAGTACAGACCGCACAATACATACACTATCATGCGCTCAACAGAGAGGTGAGAAATATTGTGCGAGGGGTGTATCAACAAAGTTGAACGTCGTCACTGCTGCTTTCATCCTTCACTTCCTGTCCTCTAGGCTCCGTAGTCTATACTACCTGATCGCCGTTCGCGTATTCTAACTCGTATTGCAGGCCACTGTAGAGGCAGCTGCAATATTCATGGCAGCAATTTATTTCCACAGGTACTTACTGAGGGCCTTAACAAGATAGTGCTGACCCATCAAGTATGGCAGATGATGTGGCTCCCTCGGACGTGACACCTGTGGATTCTGGCGGTGTTTGTAGAGAAACCGAGAGTCCCTTGCCTGAGGAAGCGGGCACTAGCAAGTTGCCGGATGCATTGTCCAGGTCTCAGCAGTGGGAGCACCCCTTCTGGGACAGCCGGCGATCGCGGGAAAGGAGTGTTGAGTCTCGGGAGAGGAGCGTTGACTCGCGGGATTCGGCCACGAGAGAACGGGATCTCCGGTGAGACCTTTTCAGAGCCAATCTGGGACAAAACACAGTATGAAGCTGACAAACTACATCTTTAGCGAGTAATAGTGTGTGCTCTATTGTTCACTGTCACGGTTCGGGCTTCGAATGACTGCACAGAAACGTCCTGCCAATCTTTTCTAGGCAATAGTTCAAGCTGGATGTGCTTACGAGCTTCAGAAAAATGTGCGGTCATAGGTTTCTGGCCATGCAGGCATTACAGTTATGTTCGATGGGTGGTGTAGGTGGCTTTATAAATAAATCCATCACATTAAAAGGCTGCTCAGGGGGTTTTGATCTCATTCTGAAAGTTGTACACGCACTTTTGTGGGTTAGAAAGAGCTTAGAGTTACCAGATGCACGAGCTTGTTGCCTTGTGGCGCCGCAGAAGGGTGCAATTATTACACACGTCAAAGAAAGGGCAACTGCACTACTTCAGTTTGTGTAGATTGAAATGGTGCTGCAAGTTAAAGATGTATAGTCTTGCCTTTTGCTTGGACAGGTATGTTTCACCTCTTCACTGCTAGGCACACATCAGCATAATATTTTAGTTGAACCCTTTCTTGATAAAATAAGGAGTCACTCCTACAGATTTCTCAATGTAAAATTGTTGAACTATGTGTCTTAAACAGGTTTCCATTTCCTCCCCCTCCCCCCTTTTTTGTTTGTTCTTGTGGCCATCAAGAAAAGCTCTGTTTTATGTTTTGTGCTGAAAGACTGTCCGCCCCAAATCATAAGAAAATTGTGGCCATGTAGGTGGAACTGGATTCTTGCTTGAGCTGAGTTTATACATTTTCCTATAGACCTTTTCATTTCAGTAGTTGCCTCACCGGCGGATAGAGGGCGCTGACGCACTCGGCGCCATTAGGTTGCTTCAGTTTGGTTGGTTTTGGTTTCAACGTGAACGCGGCTATGTTGCTGTTTTACGTTGTTTTTGCTCAATTTTGTAATTAAATTATTGTTCTTGTAGCACACAACGAATGAAACAGTTGTTTTGAGCCACTTTGAGGACTACGAGGTGTTATTGAGCCTAAATTGCGGGCTTTTTTACCAACTCCTTTGATGTATCTGACTATGGTTGGTTGCGAAACGCCTGACTGATGTACAGGGAAGAGTACCATCGTCTACGGCCGTACCCGATGACACCAGTTTTCAGAAAAACAAACTAATAAAGAGACTAACACGGGAATGGTAAAAAGAGTATCGACAGCTTGATTAGCAATGGGCTGGATCGGCCAGGACAGATAAGCTCGCGAGTTTACTACTCACTGTTTGGTTTTCGTGGGCACTCAACCTTTAGTGAACTTCGCAGACTAAAAACGTACCGTGTAATGACGCTGACGCAGATAATTGATATAATCAAGTAATATCGTCCCAGCCTCTTTTTTTTTCTTCTAGGAAGTACTTGAGCATGTTTTGACAGGCTGAGTAGGAAAATTTCTTCAATTATCGACCCTGCTAAAGTACTCATAAGCAGCGTTTCGCGATATTGGACCTAGGAAATAAATTATTTTTATATCAACATTTGCTTTCTCAAGACGTGATATAAGTGACAAGCCCGTGAAATTAAATCTGGCATTTGTCTTCCGTAAAATTGGCCAAATAAAATTAAAGGGCACAGGAGGAGAAATACCTCGGAATGTTTGGCTGAATTCTAGCGCTAGGCACCACTTTACGGACCTATGTGAACAAATATTTATTTGTTCGAACATATTCGCTTTGTAAATTTTGGCGTCGCTAGCCAGCAAAAGTAAGCCTTTATTCGCCATCGACATCCCTGGACTCAAATAATTGTTATGCAGACGGCTCTTTTTTTTTTTCGGCGTAAAATATTGTGAAAAATTAGATACTAACAAAAATTAAAACAACGTACGCAAAAAAAAAATCATTATTATTACGCATGCGCCGAACCCAAACCGCGTTTTGGATTTGCAAATAGAAAGGACGTTATTTCTTTGTGCACATTATTCTAAAAGTTGCTACTGTTAAGTGTCTGTGGCAGCTTCTTACGCAGGAAGTCTCAACCTTTCTGTTAAAATAAATTAAGTGGATGGCACTGGTTATCTAATTATAATCAATAAATCACTTAAATGACTGTCGAAATGGGAGCGAGCACGGTATACAATTTTTTAAACTTCATAAGTAAACCGACCAACCGAATGTTGACTTCGAAAAAAAAGATTAAGAACCTCATCCACATGTAGGTGTGATATTATGAACAAACAAATCGCCTGATGTTGACGTACCATTACTTCTAGCCTCAAATAAGATACAAGTTAAACGTCCGTTGCCTATCTCCTCCGCGAGTTTCCTTACATAATCTAAAGAAACTGTTTTCAATGTATTATAAATACAAAGGACGATACTTTCAGTAAATACAGATAGTCTCCTTGCGCTGACTATTTTTGACGCCATCCGATCCTATAAATGTGCGATATAAATATACGCGCTTCTTACCGAGAATGTTCCGCCACTATCAGTAAACAAGCCTCAGTTGTTATAAGGACATTTGTACCCTCGTGATGTCTTAGTCGTTGAGTAAACGTATCGGACTACAGTTTCCGAAGTAAGGCAAGAAAGCGCGGTGAAACGCGACGAAAGACGCGAATACAACGCATCCGCCAAGGCGCGGAGGGGTGAGCGGAGCAGCAAGTTGAAGCAACCTAATGGCTGCCGCGTCACGTGATTCCAAGATGGCAGCGCCCATGCGGGGAGGGGTGAAAAGGTCTATACACGTTTGCAAGTCCGGCTTCAGGGCACTGCCATCTTGCTCGCTGGGGTGCGCTTGGACACGTCCTAATCCGATTACAAAGCCTTGCTAAGGCGTCATAATCGGATTATGGCCGCGCCCAAGCGCACCCCACTGGGCAAGATGGCGGCGCCCTGAGACCGAACTTGCAAAGGTGTGTGTGCTTCATTTGATTATGATTTTTAAAGGAAACCCAAGAGCATGGCAGTGCACACTCGGTATTTAAACCACTGAGAAAAGCTTGTGTCAAAAACAGGATCAAATACAAACGGTTTTTCTTTTGACCTGGTGGCAGGTATGCAGAAGAACGGATGCGGGATCGTGAGCGAGGACGACGTGAAGTGGTGATTCTGTATCGTGGCCAAGACTCTGAAAGTGTCCACAGTGATAGTACCGAAGAAGGGAGATCAAGAGCCCTCTGAAGGGCTCTATGCTTTCGACTGTGGGTGCCAGCTTTGTGTCTCGGGTTGAAAAGACAAAGGCAGAGCTCGAGGACACAATGGACTTGGCATCAGATGCCAGTTGTGGTGAAACTGAGCAGCCTGTGAAGGTGACTGCTGAAGATCCACCAAAGCTTGCCAAGGCGTCCAAGAAGGCATCGGCATCCAGCCATAAGGTGTCTACGAAGCACACTGAACTAGTCAAAGGTGAAGTTTTAGGTTGCATTGTTGACAGCAGCTATAGCTAGGTCCCTGTGTTCTTCAGATAAACCTAATTTCCTCTTCATAGTTACACCTCCAAAATCATGGTGAAAACTTAGGTTAAATCCAATTTCAATCACTTTGCAAAAAAAAAAAAAAAAGACATTGGGTTGTGTGATGATGTGGGGTCCCACTCTTTGTGTCAGCGTCTTTATTATATCCGATACTGAATTGGTGCTGCTAATGCCTAAAACAGACCATCACACAGTAAATAAGGAGCAGTAAAGGCATGACGTTCCAAAAGGATGTACTGTTCAAAACCTGCGCAAACTGCAGATTTTCTGAAACAAAGAGTGATATTTGAGGCCTCTTGTACTTTGTATAATTTTTAAACTTATAATTATGCAAGAGGAACTTGCCATGATAACAAATGTGGCACGTAGTATAATTTTTAGACTTATAATTATGCAAGAGAAACTTGCCATGATAAAAAATGTGGCAACAGCTCGCAAGTGGAATAGTAAAAAAAATTATGCCACCATTAAGCGAACAAAGGCTATCCCAAAGCAAGAAAGAAATGATTATTTGAAGGATATATAACTGGCAAATGTGCTGGCTTTCACTCGCACTATAAGTCCGTTGCAACTCAAGAAGGTAGGGTGAGGGTAAGGATGTGTGGGGAGGAGGAAGGAGACGAAACGCTAAAGGGAGAAGGAGGTTTCCCTCTCACTTCTCCAGCGTTCCGTCTGCTCCCTCCTCCCCGGCCATCCTTACCCTCGCCCTACCTTCTTGAGTTGCAACGGACTATAGTACCTAATGTTAGAAATATGGCATATGAGAATAGTCCTTAAAACCATATACTTCAAGAGGCTTCTTTAAAAAAAAGATTTACATTTATTGTTTAGAAATATTGTTCCACTCTGACGTAGCGTAATAAAATTTTATGTTATTTTGTATAACATATTTATGACCTAGAAAAGAATCCTTAGAGCTTCAGAGTGGCAGGTGACGTTTCACAAAGAGATGACTTTAGGTTTTCCAGAGACTCCCTCTGAAGAAGCTGTCTCTTAACAAAATGTTGACTTTTGCTCTGAGGTTTCCAGGAGGCTACTTTCAAGTTCTTTCTTACGTCTTCGATTACCTTCATGCTTTGTTTTGATGTTTGTTACCATGCAATTTTTGGGGGACACAGCCTTCCTTCATGTATCCTTGTAATTGAAAGTCAAAATAGTGAGAAGTGAACTCCATGGTCTTTACTTTTCTGTGAGGAAAAGTACATTTTTATCGCCATATTGCTACGAAAATATAAGCAGAAATCGGTAAGCTCTAGTTATTATCGATTTAGCTTTAGAGTAACATCTTGGGCCAGTTACTATTTTAAATGCTTTGAATTGAAGCAGTGACATTGGTTCTCCGATTTGTTTCTTAGAATTTCAATACTTCAAAGTAATCTCTTTGCCTTTGTAATAACATTCTACATTATGTAAAGGTTCACCTACACAGTTCCCCAACCAATTTGTAAAATTATTGTGCAGCCATCTGCTTTAACCTGAATTGAGGACCATGAATGGAATTCTGAGACCACATTGAAAAATGTGGTAAACCTACTACATGTTTACTAATGTTTGTTTTTGTGCAATATTTGTAATATTTTCATACATTAAAAGATGCATAAACCTGAAAACCTTTGTAAATTTTGTCTTGTGCCACCACAAAACAAATGATGTTTAGTCACATTGACATTAATCCAGTTAATAATTTTAACTGGGGAGCATATGTTTGGTTAAGCAATGTTTGCAAGGCATCTATTAAAGCTAAGTTTGAATTTTTTTCAAACAGAAACTCATCATGCTTCATGCACTGCTAGCAAGGGGACTGAAGTCACGGATTCCAAAGTGTTAGAGTGCCATCGCAACAGATCTTCGAAAGACGCCGCGAAGGGGTGAGCATATGAGCATAAATTTGCACCTAATCAGTTATAACTTGTAACAGTTCACTGGTGATCAAGGCATGTGATTTTAATTAAACATTTTGCTACGAGCTTCAGTCCGCTATTGCAAATTCAAGACCCTATAGAAATTGTCGAGTTGCTTTCCTCTGAATCCTAAGCAGAAATATTCTGAGGTCACTTTGTCAGAATCAACTTTAGAAAAAATAAAATCTTGGGGGATATGGCTTGGTAATAACAAAACACCATGCACATACTGCACCCCTGGCACAAACATACAAAACAAGAGGTGTGCACATGTGTATAAATTTGCACTTCATCGGTTGGTCACAAGTGGTCAGAACATCTTATGAGTTTTAGTGTGCTGCCACAAATTCAAGAACCTGTAGGTGATTTTCAAAACTATAGCATGAAGCGCTAACAACAAACCACCAACTAACAGAGTTGTCAAAAGTAGTGAAACTACCTTTTTTAGCGAGTTTGGGTTTCTTTGTGTGTATTTGAGGATTTCTATAAAGATTTATTTTATGTGGTTTCTTGATTTACTTCTCTCGCGACATGCGATTATTACTATTATTAGTTTTTTTGTGTTTTTTTATTCAAATTTATTTGGCTAATTTTTTACATGATGTCGGGAGTACGGGCAAACGGGGCAAACAACCACCAAAATGTGGCTTGACTGGGTCTGATACTAATCGAAATTGTTCGAAATTCCATAGGAGTTTGAATTCTATTACCCAAATTCTGCCATTTGCGCCTTTTAAGCTTTGCGTACGGGTCGATCTTTTAGCGAACGTCCCCACTGATCAGTGGATGTCCCCGAACTGCACACTACATCGTAACCTCCGTGCAGGGGCGCCACTTCCCTCCTAAGCCTTTATATCGTTTGTAGTCGCAGCGACTCGGTCAACCTCTTTTACCGCTCGTTCGGATCATTCTGATAAGTTTCACGAGTAAACAGGAATGTCTGAAAGGTAACCTATCCCCTTTTCTTTCTTTCTTTTTTTTCAAACTTTTTGCGTTGTTGAAACTGCACAGCTTTTCTTAAAGAGCCGTGGAGTTAATTTTATTTGTGAAGCCCAGTTGCTGTTATTGAACGAATACCTGTATCTGGTACGAAGAGGATACTTACGATGTCATTGTGATTTTTGTACGCGGGTTCGGCAACTACCTGGTTATGGAAATTTCGTGTTTTCATTTGGAGTCTGACACGACGAGATGACTTGTCGATCGAAACAACCCGATTCAATTTAGATACGTTTGACACGTCCGATTTAAGCACGTGTTTTGAGTGGGCTGTCGGCGTCGTTTGCAAAAAGCAATCTGTTGTGTTGGAAATGTGCGTTAAAGTTCGATCTGTTTCTGTTTAGTTTGGTCCACCGTGGTTTGGTCTAGCGCAATTTTTCTGAAGAACTACCTCGTGTGTAAAGCACGTCGTAGATGTGAACAGTAGCGAGATAGAACTAGCTTTGGTAGAACTTTATTTGGGGTATGATTTGAAAGCATAGTAAACGTTAAGCTTGCGTTCGGGTTTTTTTTTTTTTCGGTTGCTTACGGATTTGTTAATTTGACCATAGTAATTCATTAACGAGTACTGAATTTGATTCATGTGAACTACGGTACGAATGTGCGCGGCAGGACTGATGGCCATTTCTGTTGATACACTGATGTGGGAACCATAGAGTTTTAATGTACGCTAGTGGTTCAAGTGGCGCTAGTGTGCTGACACAAATCGAAGCAGACAACCAGTCGAAATCTGACTTCCAGTAATGCATTTCTATGGGAAAAAGGCAGTGCATTTTCTCCCTGCGCTCGATCATAAGAGCAAATATTCCGAATAATTCGTACATACTAGGTAGCTTGGAACATTTCTCAGTCAGGCTGACGAAATAATTGGTCAGTTACGGCGTTTTTCTTCCAAATTCATTGCATTAAAAACGGTGCTAAAATGGCTTCGTACGTGTATTTATGTGCACTGTCAAACACTGTTAGCGCGAACACGACGTCGGTGCTTTTCAGCATGAGGGATATACGTGCAAAACGAACGAAGGACATCTTGAAAACCAAGAGAGACGGCAAGAACTATGCAGTAACACTGGATCAGTGTTACTGCGTAGTTCAGTTACTGCGTGCATGTACAATCAAAATAAATTGATGGCCACGTATTATATTCCGATTTTAAATAAGTAAGTACCGCTTTATTCTTTCTGCTCTGTACGAAGATGCTTGTCCTACGTTGGAAACATCACCCGCACGCTCGAATTATTTGAGAACTAGTGCGCGATAAAAGCTGCCCGGCAGAGAAAACAATACAAAGAGACACCTTTCATGGCCCATGTACTTCATGTTTTACGTTTGAATGTTTTTATCCGCTCATAAAATGCAGGACGGCGTCATTTTCATACAGTGACAGGACTGGAATATTAGCAATATATGAACGTCACCGGAATGCTGGTGAATCTTGAACACACTCTATATTCCTTTCGATCGTTATTTTGCTTTGAATCGTCGCTCGTTTTTACAGACCTGCTACGGAACACGTGTTTGGGACTGAAATGTAGCGAAGTTAAAGATCGTTCACTGACGAAGAAAACTGCGCTAACTAAAGCAATTACACTTTTACAATGTCAATCAAGGTACATCATATTCGGTGCGACCCAACTAACAAAAGTTATTCATGTTATTTTCCGGCAAAGACACAAAATGCACGCGCGTTTTGGCATAGGAATGCACAGGAGCACCGCAAAAGCAGGCTGGTTGCTGCTGTCTGCTTCGATTTGCGTCACGGAAGTCGCATAGACACTAGCGCCAGTTGAACCTCTAGCGTACATTATAATAACTCTATGGTGGGAACTCTACGGATGTAGGCCGCTACAGTTGTGAGTTTGGAAAATGGAAAATTAAACTTCTAGTCTGGCATATATAGCAGTGAAGCTGTTACCTCTATAAGGGTAATGCAGCATAAATCATCCACAGTCAAATTGTAGCTCACAAAGTTAGTACTCTTTACAGACAGTTTATGATTATCCATGTGAGGATAATAAAAAAATGCATCTAGCTTTTGAATGCTCGTTGTATTTCAATATAATTGCAGAATTTCATATGAAGAGCAGCAGCCATACCTTACTAGCACATGTTCAAAGTGCTCCATGCCTGAGGTGCTATGAAAAGGTTGTTTTCTTCTCCGAATTTTGTAGAACATGCCTTTCTCAGATACGAATGATGCGAGAGCAGTTTTGTGGACATTAGGGAAGTGTTAAAAACTAAGCAAACATTTATCTGATGATGCTTTGTAAAAACTGGGATGCACCACACCCATGTTGGGGTTGCATTGAGCAGTGTGATACCACAGTTCCACTGTATTGAAACCCAAGAACGTGGATCCTTCTGGTAATCATGGGAAAAGTCGCAGTCCAGCTTTCACTTTCTAATGAATCACAGTCATGGTTCCTGTAGCCACACTCAGATCTGCGCAAGCCATTTTAAGCAGCATCAGTGCTCTTTATGCAGCCCACCAAGAGATCCAGACCACTCCAAGAAGCGGGAGTCTGACAGAAGGCGAGAACCTGACCATGACCGCAAGAGAGATGACAAGCAGGAGCCGGAGTACAGGAGGGAGTCCGACCACAACCGGAGGCGTGACGCAGACCATGATCGGCGGAGAGAAGACGACCACGACCGGCGGAGGGAAGACGACCACGACCGGCGGAGGAAGACGACCACGACCGGCGGAGGGAAGACGACCACGACCGGCGGAGGGAAGACGACTATGATCGGCGGAGGGAAGATGATCACGATCGACAGAGGGCAGAAGACCACCATCGTAGGCGTGACAGGGACCCTGACCGCGACAGGAGAGAGGACGTGGAGCGAGTCGATGGAAGTACTCGGAGGTCTCGTCGGAGCCCTCCAGCAGAAGAGCCGGCGCGAAAGAAAGATGTGATCACTAGCCGCACGGGCGGTGCCTACATCCCACCAGCCCGGCTCCGCATGATGCAGGAACAGATCACAGACAAATCGAGGTGGGTACTATTCCATGGGAGGGGCGGCTTTTGCTTCTTCTGGGGAAATGCAAAGCAAACGAGAAGTTAGAGTCCTGCGACAGTCTTTTATGGATTGTATGAAAGACTCCTAAGCAGCATTACCACCTTTTTAAAAATGCAGCGATGCCTTTCTGTGCGAGGCAGTAAGAGCCTCAATAGATTAAAGTGATTGCTGCTATGCGGAGTGCAAGTTCGTCTGCTTCTTGCATGGGGGTTGCGACGATGTCAGAACGCCAAGCTCTGATTGGCTCATTGAAAAAAATAGTGGGTAAACCTCAAGGCATCTAGCATTGAGCTCTACCCACTAATCTTTCCATTAAAGCCAATCAGAGCTTGGCGTCGTTCTGACGTCACCACAACCCTTGCGCAAGAAGTAGACGTATTGCTCTCCGCATGCTTGTTCTCACCTCAAGAACAGTAGTAAAAAAAGTCTGGCTCTTTGCAGAGCATTACTAATTTTCCCTCTTGCATAAAGAATGGACTTCTTCCAAAACCGACGCGCCCCAATGCGGCGAAATACCACGCAGTGCACTCTGGGAACTAGTTGGCCACTCAGTTTCGGTTTCGACTGAGCAGCTTCATCTCATTCTATCACGACGCGACCGAACGCGCTGCTTGCGTTTTCGATTATCTGACTTTTTACGAACGTACAATACACTCATCCTCGAGCGATAAAAAACGAAGACCAGGGCACTTTCCTTGGTTCCCGAAACATTGGATATCATGAGTGCGTATGCAAACGTAGTAAGAGTCACCTCACCCCACGAGTGCATCTTTGAGTTCAATTTCAATAATCCCGTCTAGTACCAGTGAACTACAACTGAAATTTGGTGACCTTGAGCCTTACACGTATTTTGCTTGCCAAACGTCCGCTTCTTGTTACTTTATCGGGCGAAAAGCAAGCCGCATCCTCACAGGAGTATTAAAGTTGCGCCCAGCGTTGACGCATGAACTTTCAAGGAAACGCAATAAATTCGACCTCACTACTGCACATGAGTTATATGATGTCTTCCTCGTGTCATCATATATCTCCCACTCAAATTTTATGCTGATAGAAGATTAAGTTTTCGCAAACACAGAGATTGGCTAGCTGCGACGGAGGCCCTAACTAGCGTCCGCTACTCCTCGCTAAGCCTTTTTGGACGACCTTTTACTGACGCCCAAGATCTGTGCCTGAGCGGTGTGTCTGAAATTATCTCGGCATACTGACGCAGGAAGAAAGCAAACACATAACAAATATTATGGTCATTAGCGACCGTCAAATGCGCTTTGAATAATTTCGTTCGCATAGGGGTTCATGCCCGTCCGGCGCACTTCCGGCGAACGGTGCGACATTCTTCACACAAGCGCTCGACTTCTGCTTCCTTAAAACGTTTCGTATGTGTGAATGAGTCTATATGATTCCAGGATAAATTTATGCGCATACGCGATGTTGAATATTAGTGGAATGCAAGCGGGTGGGGACTTCACTTCGTGCAGTCTACGGGTCAGTACAGATAAGCGATGAGAAGTGTGTTCAAATGGAGCTTTTCAATGGCGCCTCCGAGTTTTACCTCGCGTATTTAGGCGTATTAAGAAAAACAGTAATTGCAAAAAGTAATATTTCGTCTATGGACGCACGGAACAAACAAACTTCCTGATCAACAACACTGATGTAAAGGCGCGAGCTCGATGTATGCATACTTATTGGTTGCTACAGCTTGTTGATTCGTACACAAGCAAGATCCCCGAGCTTCGCAGCGTTGAGATTCCCAGCACTGGCTCGTCCATATACCTCGAAATACCTCGAAACGCTGACAGAAAGGCTCAAGTACAAAAATACAACAAGCATGTGTTAAGACAAGCTATACGTCTCGGGCTTGTGCCAAAGCTTCGAGGTCTTGCCATTTGGGTTAGTTTAGAGACTACAAATGGGGGACGCTCTCGGGACCAGAAAACATGAGATAACGGCCGTTAATAGTCCACGCTTCGACGTGTCGATCGAAACCGAAACCATGCCGCTCTCCTCCCTTGCCAACTAGTTCCCAGAGTGTAACGCGCGCCGTGTTGCATGCAGGGCTTTATGGAAGTAGTCTATTAAGATATATGTTGATGCATTTTAGATAGGATGTGTGTTACCTTACCAAGACACGCACGTTTCAAACGCCAAAGGCATCAATCACTTCTTCCTGCTACAACCAGATCTTGAAAGAACTACTTCACGCAGCATATCAACAGTGTGCAAAACTTCCTTTTTTCTTGAAGTGAAAACAAGTATGCTGTAAAGATTTTTTTGCAGATCTCCGGCTTAGGAACGGCCTGCCACAAGTTCCAGTGAATCACTTCTTTGAAATATTTTATTACCATAGTTTGTGCCTCAGCTTTCCAGATCTGGGGGTTCAACCTATAAAACCTTTTGAATTTGTAACAGAATTTGCTCTGGGTTTGAAAGTATATGACTGCCTTGTCTGGGTTTGTACTATGCGCTAACATACACATGGTGATTTCATAACACAAGGTGACATTGCTACCCACAGCATTGCCGTGACAAAAGGGGGTAAAACTGGTCAGGTTTCTCCCGTCTTTTATATCTGAGGTGCCAGAGCTATATTGCTTGAGCGATGCGGCACGGGAAAATCACATTTTGTGAACTTGTGCACATTTTAACAGATTTTTTTAGACTGTTTTGAATAAAGTACTACTTAGAAAAAAAAAACAAAAAACTTTTCACCAAAGTACATGTGAGCAGAGTTTGCACAGGCACAGAACTCTTCTCAGGAAAGACTTACGTAAGTCCTTTTTGAGAAGGGTCCAAAGCAGAACTAGTAGAAGAGGGTGCTATTAGTTTTTTTTTTGGGGGACATCACATACCTAGACTTAGGTTGATCTTCATTGTAGTAGAAATGTCGTCCAACAGCTCCCCCCCCCCCCCTTCAATTCCCCTTAAATAATGTAGCTCATAAATAACCGTGTCTTTTACTCCTTCATTCTTAGTTATTTTAAAGATTACCCATTCAAAAAATTTTTAATGCAAAATTGATATTAAGGGTACTAATTTGACACAGCTAGTTTCAAGATCAGAGGTTCGCACCAGTTCATATTTATCCGGAGCCCTCAAACCAAAACATTTATAAGGGCAGTCTTTTCAAGTCTGCTACCTGCATTCGTGAGAGGGCAATTAACTGTCACTGTTTGGAATTCAGTGTAAAGCTGTATTATGGGGTGAATTATCCCAGACCACATCGAACTGATCAGGAGTCACTCCCTGCCCACTTAAACATTTTCTTCCAAATCTTCCAAGGGCACCTTTGATTAAAGGTGGTGTAGAAATCAGCTTTAAAATAGTGCAATTGACTACACAAGCAAACATGCATAAGGAGCTATGAGCTTCCAATCTGAACAAAAACTATAGAGTTTCTGCTCTTCGAAAGTTCTGCTAGTACAAGCATTCTCCATGAGGTGGTAGGTTCTCAGCATTTCAGCTATCATTTCTGCCAAGCATTAATTCTTTTTTTTTCTTTTCATTACATACTACAGTTAAAGCATGCTTCAGATACTAAATTTTTCAGCTCGTCATGCTTTTATACTATGCAAATAAAACAAGGCTATCGTTTTGTGCAGTATGGCCTACCAGCGCATTGCCTGGGAAGCACTGAAGAAGAGCATCAACGGTCTGGTGAACAAGGCCAACACAGGCAACATAAAGATCATCATAGAAGAGCTGCTGCACGAGAACATTGTCCGCGGAAGGTAAGGTTTGGGGTGGTTCTGTGCGAGTGGATTTTGTTTGATTTAACTCTGGCTCGGGCCACCCACAGCCGTGTATAGAGAGAGTCTGGTCAATGGAAGGAGCCGGCGAAAGCCGAGGTGAAGCGGAGAAAGCGGCGGCACCGCAAGCACCGCATATTCCTCCCGTGATTAACGTGCAAAGTAAGAATGTGCTGGGATGACCTTGAAAGATTCGCGTAGCGCAGCGCAGGTATTTTTTGTTTTTAGATGAGGCTGCAAGGGCATGAATGCATAATTGTAAGAGATCTGTGGAAAAGGGGAGTTTCAAGGTACTGAGTGTGTTTACTGACCCAGGAAAGGCGACATTGACGAGAAAAATTTCCTGAAACATGAGGCAACACTGCGAATGTGGGGTGCGCGAATAGGGTTGGGGGCTCAAAACTTCCACGGAGCCGAATCCACAGTTTTCACTGCCTACTCCGTCGTGGTCGCGAGTGCAGTCAAAAGAAACTTTTGCTTTCTGAATGTCGCCGTGACGACAACGTCGCATGTGTTGCCCTTTCAGTTACGAAGAGTTGCAAATTTCAACTCAGGCGTGCTGAAATGAAATACTTGAATACATCCTTACCTAGAAATTGTGATTGGAGGGTATATGTTAAGAGGGCACGGTACCTCTATTTATTCATCCGTTTTAGACGACAGATGGCGCGGCTTGTCACGTGGTTGAATGCGCGACTTCTAGATGGTGCCGGTATCAAAGTGTGAAAAGGCTCGCGTTATCCGCTGCGTGAAATAGATCCCCCAAAGGTGTCGTGTGATGCTGTTGTTGAGCGGAAAAAGATTCTCCCTTCCATTTCTTTTTTTTTTTTTTTTTATCTAAGCACACTTTTTTTTAAATTTTTCTTTTGTCCATTTTGATACCCCATAAGCGCAAAGACTACCATAAACTAAAAAAAAAGAAAATTAGTACGCATACAATGACAACGCACCCGCTAAGACCCGAGTCAAGGCAAGAACCACCAACTACTAAAAGGATAAAATGAAATCGGTATGCATACAGAGACAGAACGCATCCATCGAGAGAAATGAATTGTGCGGTTGTTCTGCCAGTCTCTCGTGCTTCTGTCAAAAGCCACAAAAGAGGAAGGCAATCAGCGCCTGCACCTCCCCCCTCCCCTTTCCCCACTAAAAAAAAAAAGACAAAAAGAAAGACAGGTTTTGGACGCCTGCGCTCGCCCAAGCGATGACCTTGGAAGGGTATGCGATTGTAGCACGTTTGTCCCGCAGCAGGTCCCCTGTCTCAAATGCCACGGTCTGTTTCTTCCCCGAGTATCAACTCCGCCGCGATTCTGAGCAATTCCGATGCTTTTCAATCTTGCAATACTGTTAGGCGAATATTTGCACAGAAGTATACTCTGTTCGCAGAACTATCTATAGTGCTAAAATTCAAAAGCACCGTGTTGGATTTGGGAATTCGTGTAGGTTCAGCTCATCGTTGGAGCATTCTTATTTGCTTGACGAGCTCCACAAAACGTATGAGTATTAGGATGGACTTTCCAGAGAAGATATTAGTTGTCGGGGTCGCAGGCGACCAAACAGGTTGTAATTATTGGTCGATTAAACATTTTATTTTATAATCGCAACATATCATCAAAGGCACGCCATTTCCTCATCACTTCTACGAACAGTGTTTCTGTATTCAAAGCACACTTAGACGGAAACGGTGGAGACTGTGCTCAAATAATATCTTCTTTTGGCAGGTACTGCGCAGCGATTACACACAATGCTTCTAACATAAGCATGCTGCTCCACATGATTATTCACAAGACGCAATACATTGTTCTCCCAACTTCGTTGAAATGGGCATGAAAGCGCTTAACTGTCACTTGGTTGAAGTTCTGCTTTGAAGTGAAGTGTTTACCGTAAAAATTCATTAATGTTTATTTATTTTTTTCCTTTACACTACAAGACTTGGTTCACTTCAAAATTAATTTTTTCGTGTCGCCTCCACAGTGCTTCTACATCGGTACTTTCGCGTTAGAGGACATCACATAATGTGTGAAAGGAAACAGTTGGATTGATGTTTGTGGACATTAAAAAAAGTATTTGTCTTCACTTAGCACTGCACGTTTTAGCACAAAAGTTCCTGTTTTGTTATAATGGCTTTACTTTCTTAAAAAAGGAAATAATATACAGTTATTTAAATTACCGAATTACAAAAACGTCGAAATTGCATAATTGCTTTCAGTACTTATATCGTTTTTTTGCTCGCATAGCGAATAAGATTAGTTCAAAACATACCCGAAAAGAGACGCTGGTACAATATGTGTATTTTCTGAGGTGTTACTTTCTTAGCGGTCTAACTTTCAGGAACTGCTATTTTCATCCGTTGTGTACTCATTGTTTTCAGCTGCAGGGCATTTTAAAGTGGAAATCAAGAAGAAAAGAAATCAGCATAACCCCTTTGCTTTGCTAAACCAGATTAGCCACACCTTCTGGCAACAATATGCCTCTGAGCGGTTCCATGCACTGCCGGGCATAAGAGTAGGAGCTTGCGTGCTTCCTCGTGAGCTGAAACAAATACGGCGTCAACCAAAAATAGGAATGTATATAAGGAAACAAACAAAATATCTTGCGACACAAAACTGGCAACAAATGTTCAAAAAGAAAAAAAGAAAAAGCTCTGTTTAAACGATTTATGTACGAGCTGTGGATACAGGCCAGGATTCCAGATCAAAACTGACGAACATACGAAACTTTTCACGTAAGATGTTTCACGTAAAACAGTTGCCACTGTACCAAGTACAGCCTACCCCAAGTTATTTTCTTCTGATATATATACTGCGTTTATTTTTAAATACTATTGTAGCAAGTCGTTCACAGCAATATAAAAGAACTGCAGCCCCACCGATCTCTCCGCACTTTCTTTGCGATTTGTTGTATGCTCCGTTGCTAAGATGAAGTCACCAACATAACCAGAAAACAAAAGAAGCAGTAATTAGAAATAGCAGTCGGTATCCTGCATTGGCGACACTGGCAAGCTATTTACGGTATTGATACTTCGTTTCATCTGGTGTTGAACCGCAGTGGAAGGTTAGGAGCCTCTACAGCCAATCAAGCGCAAGTCAGAAGTGATGTCACCAGGCTCTTTGGGCGTGTATCAGTGCGTGACGTCCCCTCTGAACTGGCGCTTGATTGGCTGTGGGGTCCTCCAGCCTTCCGCTGCGAAAGGCCAAACGTCATCTTCCCTCCAGGTCATGTGAGCTGCGTCGTGGGTGCCTGTTCTTCCTATGACTCCACGGGGCTGCAGATATGTTGTGGCTCCCTTACAGATACTCGGAGACGGAGAGGGGCCCGCAGGTGGGAGAGTGCCCCGAACAAAGGCACACTCTTGGGCTTTGGGATACTGTTCTTTCCCGCATTCTCTTTTCTTTTGTTTTTTCAGTTTGATGAAAAGGGCTACTGGCTATTTTCGTTTCTTTCTCACTTTCCTTTTTTTGTTTGTGTGTGGGGGGTGGGTCCATAAAATAACTGCTTCTTCAAAAAAAAAAAAAAAGACGCACGAGAAGAATGAATACAAGGCATTTAGTCAACAACTTAAACTTTATTCTGTAAATGCTCGATAGGAGTTTCTGAACCACCTCCTTCTCCTCACAGAGCTCTAGCGTAGTCTCTTTCTCACGGAGAAATCCATTTCGTAGGAATACACTATTGCTTCGCCGAAAGTCACAAGTGCAGAGGTTTTACAATGCGCGCTTGAACACATTGTTTGCCCAAACAGCCGCAGTCGTCATATGAGTTCCCCATTAGAGGGGGTGAACTGTCATGTTGGTCATTGATGACAACGTTCATTGGGACGTCATCGTTAGGAAAAATCTTTTTATTTCTGTAGATCACAGTCTGTGCCCGTCTCCGGCCAAATTGGGCAAGTTGGGGTACGCTCACTGCATACGCACAACGAAAGGGGGCCCCCTTGCGGCTGCCCAGATCTCACCTCTCCCTAAACCGGTCACTTCGGCGAAGGCACCGGTCGATCAGAGAGAATGCTTAGCCTTGCGATAAACTGTTTCAAGGTCCCTCACAAAGACGGCCCCAGAAATACTTGCGTGAATGACAGGCCAGGCCCCCACTTTTCATCTTCCATTTTTTGGTTGTACCTCAAAATTGTTATTTTTTTTATTTTTGAGTATATGTGTCGTTGGAATGGTTTTGTATCCTAGCAGTCGTCAAACAGCAAGATGCAACTGAGTTAGAAACCGGATGCACTCTCGTGGGCACATAAGCAACAATACGTGTCCCAATCCGATGTCCTTGAAAGCGTTTCGCCTGTGTGCACTGCGAACAAATGCAAGGAAATGAGGCGTCGTTTCCCCATAACTTGGCAAACGGAGAAAGCTAAAGCTCCCGTGACCCAATGAGTGTGTTAGAGCGAGGCACGTGACAATGTACGGTGGTGGGTACTGCTCCTAAAAATAGCTGTCATGTGCTTTGCTCCATGACTGTGATTCCCTCGCGGCAGCTCTCACCTTTGAAGTTTGTCAAGTTACAGTGAAACGGAGTATAGACAAGACGGACAGGAAACGAGCTGCCAGCATACGCTATTCAAACTTCCACCCAAAAGGATTAGTTTCTCCCCAAGCTGGACGGCATTTATCGTGTATCTTTAGAGCTGCGAAGCTCTAAGTCACGCATACTCAAGATTTTTTTCTCGCGTGTTTGTGATTTTTACAATGCTCTGCAAACAAAAAAGAGGGGAAAAAAAAAATTTGTTTTCTCGAAATGGTGAAGTTGCTCCGATGAACTGCGAGCCACGGACATAAAGGATTTACTAACATCCGTCAGGAGCGCGAATGGTAAATTGTCACTCAAATATATTCTCACAAGCTGCAAATATTTATTTGGCTTAGCAAGTAGGATATACTACCGACATGTTATTGTTATAAAGCACAAGATACCATTTCTCGCTTCTTCAAGACCATTTCTCTAGTCCTGAACGTTCGCGCTATGGGCCGCGGCTGTACGCCCACTTTCGGTTCTGGCACGTTAGTACCGCTGGTACCTTGTGACACAGCAGGAAGCCAAAACCACCTAGATCAGGGTTAGAATGAGTAGCGGAATGAACTGGACACGGGAGCGCTTGTCATCGTTCGGCGCGCACACATGTTCAATCACTGGGTTTGTCGCATAACGTCGTGCTCTGACCCATTCACTGTGTCCGACCACCGCCGCCACGGGACATACCGGGTCCCCCTGGCCGAGGAGGATGGACGGCGAGCCTTGCTTGGTCGCGGCTTGAGGACCACCCTCGTTACTCTCACAAACAAAACCATCCGGGTTGGAACATGATGGCTCAATCTCACCAGAAACCTCAACGTGCGAATCTTCCACAGACAATCGCTTACGAGTGTTCACAGTGTGGGACTTTAGGAAGTTTTTGCTTGCCATAGGGAGCCTGCTTTCGACCCATGACGCCAGAGGCGAACGCAACACTTCTGAGCGACACAAATTCAAATGCACCAAACGCAAAGCGCAGCAGCTCCCAACTGACCCACGCCCGCTCTTGCCCGCGCAAATGAAAATCGCGTATGAATAAAAAAACAAAATCTGTGCACCGAGCTGCACGGTGGAACTACTTGATCTCTCATCCTTATTAGTCCTTGCGGACGGAGGCCGCCGTCTAGCAGGAGGAGAACAAAATGCAAAACACATCAAAAATAGTTGAAAACTTTGTTTTGGAAATATCACTGTAGTTTCAAAACAGATTAACCTACACTAATTATTTTTATACCAATCGATTCCGTATCAAGTTTTATAGGAAATGCTGCAAACACAAATGTTTTTTTTTAAATTAGGTTATGTAAAACGTTGTTGAACCCAAAAGTGTCAAAACAACTGTTTTTATTCGATCTCACAATTTAAAAAAAATATATATATGTAATAAATTACTGAAAGATATGATCTGCAGCGATGCACCAAGTAAGTATTAATATCTTTATCGTAAAAGTTTCTAGCAAATACAAAGTGGTTCTCATGTAGGAATTTTTTTTAAAACGTCACAAATCTAAATGTATTTTCTATGGCGTTTGGATGTACTATGCCTTCTTAAGCTCATTGCCTCTTCTCGGAAAATAATCGAGGCTAGTGGTTGGTCGCAAGAGCTGTCAATCATCGTGCCCAAGGTCATTGAAACAATTGCGGCCAATGACGTGTCCTTATTTTTGTCCTATTCTTACCAATTAGTGACCAAACTCTCTACATATACGGCTCTGGGGCCACTTAGAGTACCGGGCCTGTGCATGACATCATCGGTAGTGGATCCACCCCAAAGCACCAAACATGCTGAAGCTCAACAAGAGACTTGTCATCGCTCCCGTTGAGAGACGCCGCACGAGGCGGCGATACCGACGCGATTTAGGTGGCTCTGCGTGGATCCACTCGGGATGACGTTTGGTGGGGAGGGTCCTTGCATTTGAGGAGGTATTGGCTCGGGTATACCTGGAACGCCAGGGTGAGGGGCACGGTAATTTTGGGATGCCCTCCAAGGCGTGCATGTTTGAAGAGAAACTGTTTCACTATGCGCTGAATTTCCTTTCATGCAGAGGTGTCCTGTGTCGGACAATTATGACGGCGCAAGCTGCATCTCCCACGTTCACGCACGTCTATGCGGCGATAATTTCGGTGATCAACACCAAGGTGACATTCTTCTCAATCCTCGCAACAAACGTCCCTGCCGAATTGACCGGGAGATTTGACATCTCTTCTGTCTGTTGCAACAGTTTCCGCAGACGGGGGAGATGATCCTCAAACGTCTAGTGATCCAGTTCCGGCGGGCCTTCCAGCGAAACGACAAAAACAGCTGCATGGCCTCTGTCCGGTTCATTGCCCACCTGCTGAATCAACAAGTGGTGAGTCATTTTGTCTTATAAGGTGGGCTGGTCTCCTAGGGTTTTGCAAGTATTAATAAATGTAACACTAACATAAAAAAAAAAATGTGAGTGGATAATAGGTGGTGCGAAGAACATGGAAACAGGCAGACCTCCTGGGACCTTCACACTGGTAGTTGATGTTTTGCCGAGTCTTAGTATGGCCCTGAAGCAGCTAATCCCTTCATGAAATGTTGGTCACATATATTTTTGAGGGGACTGCTGTTAAACAATGTATGATCTTAAAATACTTAACTGATCATGGATTTGAGCAGTGCTATCATCAACGAGACTGGAAACAACTTTCACAATTTATTTTGTGTGGATTTCCGTGGCTGTGGAGAACTACTGTACCTGTTAAAATGTCTTTTGAGGGGGGGGGGGGTTAGAAAAGTGGTTGTCTTATAATCGCAGTAAAAAAATGTCGAGGTCGTTCCTGCCTGGGCAAGCAAAAAAGGATAGCGCAGAGATGAAAAAGAGGAGGATTGAAGCCTAATGGTGGGGGCGGTTGCCGATGTAACTCCTAAGGCCCGCTTCAGACGGAGCAATTTCACCCGGCAACTTGACGTCGCAACACCAGCAACACGGGCCGTCCGCCTTCACACGCAGCAACCGAATTGCTACGACTTGCTATCATCATCATTCACGTTGAATTTTCTTGCAATATTTAGGCACCCAGCTACGCGCTAAAAACGTGTTTTTATATCTTTGAATGGCGTTAAGATACTAACTCATCTTTCTGAAAAGGTTTGTTTCCAGAAACGATCGATTTCAAGCCAGAGCCAAGTCTTTAGCTGTCATCGTCACCACCACGGGGGTGTCACGTGAAAATATTGCATCCCTGATTGGCTGCTGCTGCTTCAAACGGCTCCGAGTTGTTCGAGTTGCTCGTCCGTTTCGAGCCGGACCCTATCTCAGCAATTCGTGTCGATCTAGGGAAAGCTAGAGAACAACCCGCCAGCAACCTCAAAATTGCTGGAAAAGTTGCCCTGTCTGAAGCGGGCCTAAGGTCTTCTTTAGATGGGATATTTTCCCCCACATCCTGACATCACAACGCCAGGAACACGGGCCTCCAGCGTTCACATGTAGCAACTCGTGAAGCTTGAATCGCTGCATTTTATTATCATGATCATTAAAATTTTAAATGTATTACTCTACTGAGACAGAAAGTTACACGTTGATAGTCCGTTTCTTTATCTTTTCATGGCATTGTGAATACTATTTCATCTCCCTGAAACCGTTTAGTTGCAAAAACAATGTACCGTAAAATACCGGGTGAACGCCCACCCCACTTTCACCGAAAACTGGGTTAATCTAGACACGGGCGCTTGACCGGTCAGATTGGGTGCTTCCCACAATTTCCAAGTTTGGGAAATGTTTATAGTGGGCGCTTGAACAAAGTGGGTGCTTCGGCGGTATATTATAGATTTCAAACCAAAATCAAGTTAAACCCCCTGTCCAGTTATTATCGTCACCACCACAGGAGTGGTCGCGTGAAAATACAGCATCTCGGATTGGCTGCTGCTGCTTCAAAAGTCTCAGAGTGATTGGAGTTGCTCGCCCGTTGTGAGCTGGACTCGATCGATCCCAGCAATTCGAGTCTCAGTATGGGGCTCTAGGGAAATATAGAGAACAATTCGCCAGCAACCCCCAAATTTCTGGGAAAATTGCCCCGTCTGAAGCAGGCTGTTTTTGCGTCATCCGCGTCGGGTGGCTGTTTTGGGATATAAGAACTGGGATGGCAAATGCAACGCATTGGAAATTAATGCACTTGTCCGTCTGGGAATTCCATGGGACCAGCGTTCGCGAATGTAAGAGCCTGGAAAACTTGTAAACAAGGAATGTATCAACGACCTTCTACTGCATTGGCACATGATGGGATCGTACAGATGCCCTGATGTTATTCATTGCAGGCCCACGAGGTGTTGGCACTGGAACTTCTCACATTGCTTTTGGGAAATCCAACAGATGACTCCGTAGAGGTGGCAATAGCCTTCCTCAAGGAGTGTGGCATGAAGCTGACTGAACTGACTCCAAAGGGAATCCATGGTGAGGAGAACAAGCAGCCTTCCCGGGGAGGGGGGGAGGAGAGAGGGGGAGGGGAGGGGGAGGGGAGGGGAGGGAGGGAGGGGAGGGAGGGAGGGAGATGGGGGAACTAGCTGCTGCATTTAGTGGAAGCTGCAGTGATTGTGTCGAAGCATTTGATAGTTTTGTCATATTTGTATTTGTATTTATTAGCCATTTGGTGGGACAAAAGGTGAATAGAAACCTAAATATTATTGATACCTCAATGTATAATATAAATTTGCATACAACACTATCATATCGTAACGCTCTAAAGCATTTTGGTGCACTTTAGGCTAGACCCACGTTAGCTCATTCTTTTAAACCTGTTGCCAGCCTCTGGGTGCTTGTAGGGCTGAAAATTATTGTGCCATTGAATTTCAGTTTATTACACCTATTTTGTATCTTTGATTTCAGCCATCTTTGAGCGCCTTAGGAGCATCCTGCACGAAGTTAATCTGGAGAAACGAGTTCAGTACATGATTGAAGTGATATTCGCTATCCGGAAAGACGGGTTCAGCGTAAGTTTTCGTGCAAGCTATCCCGTCGCGTTTCTTGGTCCCTAGTTTTGGTGAGCTTTAGCCACTAACATCGTGAACTCCTCTCTCCCAGGCCCATCCCAGCGTACTGAAGGAGTTGGACCTGGTGAGTGAAGAAGAACAGTACACCCACCTGTTGGCCCTCGACGATCCCATGGACGGGGAAGATGGGCTAAGTATGTCATCACCTTGGCCGATGCTAGTTACCCATCTGCTGCAAGGAGTTCTCTTCCAAGTTTGCATTACTTTTTTATTGCAGATGTCTTCAAGTTTGACCCCGAGTACCTCGAGAATGAGGAGAGGTACAAGGAAATTTCAAGAGGTAATGAGAGCTTCTTGTGGGTTTTGATCTGGGTGGTAACGATGCTACTTTATTTCAGACATTGTGCCAAGTGACGAGGAGGGTGACGGCTCTGGGAGCGAGGGCTCTGATGAGGAGGAGGACGACGAAGAAGTTCAAGGTACTTTTCAATGCAGCATCTTTCTATTACATTTTTAAGTGTCAATCAAACCTGTACTACTGTGCTCATTAAAGGGTCAAAGGTGCGAAACAAAATGTTAGGAGCTATAGGGAAAACATGGGTAGACAACAGGATCGTAAAGAGCTCTTACCATATCGTCCAGTGTATAGTATTGCATTCTACTTCGAAAAGATTAAGGAAAAAAGTTGCTTCTATGACACAATGACTTTCAAGTGGCCAAGACAAGAAAATGGGAAAGTAGATACAGCCACTTCGTGACCTTAGCCGAAATGGTCAACACCTGGTGGTTAAACAGCTGTGAAAGTAGATAGACAAAACTGATAGAGTTGCCGTAAGCCAGAAGATTTGATAGCTTTCAGCTTGGTAAATAAGTTTTGGTGGTCTTACGGTGGACTCTCAGTGTTGCTGTCACGTCTATTCAGTTTAACTGAAAACTCTTGCCGCACAGTGATTGCTGTATGTGCCAATTCTGCAGTGTTAGCTGAAATAATTTCAGTTTAAGTCCGTAAACTCTCACTATTTGAACAGGGGCCCAAAAAGTATGTTTAGTCTGGTTTGAGGCTTGCATTTGATTGGAAGCCTTGATTCATGTCTCTCTGTGTTCTACAATATCAGTCTGTGAAAGACTGTTCGAGACTTTGTTTTTTAGAGGTCTGACCTTTTTGAAAACTTTCAGATGAAAATGGTGAAATAATAGACAACACGGAGACAAACCTGGTTGCCCTACGGAGAACTATCTACCTGACAATCCAGTCAAGTCTAAATTTTGAAGAGTGTGCTCACAAGCTGCTGAAGCTTGAGCTGAAGCCTGGCCAGTTGGTGAGAGCCTCTGACAGTCACTTCATTGTTATCTTGGTAACGGGATTAAGAAAGTAGTAGAACTGAGTAATGCCAGTGGTGCCTGCTAGCTAATATCATTTTAACCTTTCCAGGATGAGTTGTGCCACATGGTTCTTGACTGTTGTGCACAGCAGCGGACATATGAGAAGTTCTTTGGCCTTCTAGCTCAGGTCTGTGCATGTATTCTTGTCTCTTGCCATTTTACGACGAGCATTATGATTTAAGCCCAAATTTTGTATACCTGTTTTTAGAATTTGTTGCTTTATTTTTCTTGAATGCCCTAATTGTTCAATTTTGGATGTCTTATGCAGCGCTTCTGCCAGTTGAAGAAGGAGTATGCTGAACCATTTGAGCAAATTTTTTTGAGCTCGTACGACACCATCCACCGTTTTGAGACAAACAAGCTGCGCAATGTGGCCAAATTTTTTGCTCACCTACTGTTCACAGATGCAATTCCGTGGAGTGTAAGTATTCAAAGTGAATAGAACATGTGGGTCTGGCCCGCTTATTGGGATGAGTCAAATCTGGCCTTGACTCTATCTTTATTTATGCTTGGCATGCCCAGTGTTGCAGCCGTAACTACATTCTTCGATAAAAATAGTTCCTTCAGTTTGGTAATTCTCTGAGCAGAGGTAGCTAGAATATCTCTTACCATTTATCTTTTCTCGGGTCACTCCTATGGGGATGGTTCCAAAGTCGGCTACTCAGGAGTGGTGGATTTATAGGCTCGCACACTTAGTGTGATGCAGACTCTGAAGGAATCAACACTAGAAATGTGAGGGTGGTTTTCTCATCTTTAAAGGGACACTGGCAGGGTATTTATGCTTGCCAAGGTTTTTTATTTGTAAATGACATATGAGAGCCCAATTACCCAGAACACAATTTGCGGCTGGAAAGTTGTTTTCTTTCCGCCCAAAAACCGCTGATCGAGAACTGGCCGGTTTGAGTCATGCTCACTCTCTTCTCCGTGATCACATGTCTTTTTCTATGGTTTAGACACAGCCACCAAAGATATTCAGAGTTGTGGGTCATCGAAGGCACACACACAATATTAAAAATAGAAAAGGAATATGACAACCATTTTGTGGCCTTAAAAAGTTGCAAATACGTTGATTGAGAGAAAAAAAGTTGCACAGCCATGTGACTTCTGCTAGCTTTCTCCTCCTCTATATTTCTTCTTCCTCTCCAGTTTTGGTTTCGAGCAGTTGCGTTTTTTTACTTTATTACAGATATATGTGACGCTGTAGCAATATATTGATTGTGTAGTCTCCTGACACCGTAATAAATCGCCTGGCAAACAATAAAAAAAATTTTTGGGGTTTCAGTTTCCCTTTAAGGATACAAAATGGCGCAGGATGCAATTAGCACTCAAATGTACATGATAGAGAATGCCCTATTTTTAAATTCGTAAAACTAGATGTATTTTGACACCTAATACTCTTTTGATGTCATTTGTCTCTGGAGTAGTAGCTTGGAATTGCCATTTATGTGGGTTTCACAGTGAAAAGCTTTCTGTTCAAAGTTGCTGTGTGTTCTGTTTGCATACGGCACCTTTCACCATTATTTGTTAATGGGTCTGACTGAATCCATGGCACGGGCCCAGTGATCTAACAAGCAATGTAAATAAGAGCTGGTCTCTAACCTTTGCATGCTGCGAGGTTTTTGGCATATATTGCATGGTTTGCTTCATTTCCACATGACTTTGTAAACGGCTAAAGCAGCAGACCTGGGAAGCAATATTTGTTTCAGAGAAAAGCCTTGTAGGAGTTTACCCCAATGGTGCATTGTCATGTTACTTGGGAAACACATTTATGCTACCAAAATAAACAGGAGAAGAGGCTGGTTTCTCAGTCAGCTTGATTTCATCAAGGTTTGATCTGAACGACCATTGAGAATGGAACGTGATTCTTTTCGACTTAGGTGCTGGGCCATATCAAGCTTACAGAAGACGACACCACCTCATCAAGCCGCATCTTTATTAAGATATTATTCCAAGAGCTGTGTGAATACATGAGCCTTCCCAAACTCAACGAAAGAATCAAGGATCCGTAAGTTTGTGATTTGATAGCTCTTAAGTCCATTTCAAATGGTGCAATTCTGCTTGCAGTTTTCAGTCTCGTGCGACAGAAAGCCCGTGGACATGGCATGCACCTCAGCTAATGTTTCTAAATTAGTTTTTTTTTTTTTTTTCCTTTTTCTACGAGTGTTGTTGAAATTAAAAATAGCAAACGAAATCTCACCATATTAAATTAACTTGCGCAATGCATGGCAGTTGCAACATGACTGCAGTGTTTCATGGCTCCTTTTTTAGACCCAATAGGTGAAAGTGTTGTTTTGCTTTCCAGGACACTGCAGGCTGCCTTTGAGGGCCTTTTTCCAAGGAACCTGCCCAAGAACACACGCTTTGCAATCAACTTTTTCACATCGATTGGTCTCGGGGGCCTAACGTAAGTGTCAATTTCTTTTTTTTAGTACAAACAGAATTACTAACCTGTTGCATTAGCGCTGCTCGATTAAGAAATCACACTGCTTGAAGAGAGGAATCCCTGCATGTGAAACACTCTTACATGTCATTGAGCTATGCTTACTTTTTTTTTCTTGTATTCTAGCATATTTCTTAGAATTTTTAATGCAGTTCTACTGTCTTTTTTTGTGGTTTAGAATATTCATGAAGCACGATTCCAGAATGCAGTTAATGTCCCACAATTGTTTTTAACAGATTTTTATGTAATGGTATAAAATCCCCATTCAATCTACAAGTGTGTGTCCATTTTGCAGGGTAGGCATGGCAATCGCTGCTGTTCAGTCGTGCTTCAAATGTTAATAGGGCATGTTTGGTTGAAGGACTGGAGCTGAGGTCCTGGTAATAGACCTTATGCGAAATTTCCCAAAACACCGCGCACAAAGTCCCCTACGTTACATTGAAGAGATCGACAGGATGTTGCAGTTGTTCGCCTGCCTCCGCCTGCTCGCTGTCGCCTCTGTTGTCTGCTACAACCGGTTGTTCCTGGCATTCCTTTCGGTGCTGTGGACAGCGCTGTACGCTTTGCAAAAGGTCTATTGGTGTCCAGGGGTGTGTTTATCCTGTTATTGTTCTGGTGGATATACAAATGCTAGGCGACCAGACCTGCCTTGGCAGTGCCCAGAAAGTTTTTATGGGAACTTTTAATATTTTGCTAATACTCTGCTTTTTATTGACATGCGTCAAGGGTGTGCTTGCGTCGGGGAATTTTTTCTCTGCCATTGTTTTCTGCATGAAAATATATCGGGGGGAGGGGTGGGGGGTAATATAACGAGGAGCTTTAAGCTACGGGGTGGGACCAAGGGCCTGGGATATCGCTGCCTGCTGCAGTTGGACAGCCACTATCCAATTGCAGCAGGCGGTTATGTCCCAGTGTCCTTGGTCCCGCTCTGCTAGCTTAAGGCCCAGGGTTGACAAATGCAGCGTCGAAGCACTGTTACATATGTGGTCTGCTACCTTGCAAAACTTCATGACTGGGTATGGCTCAATTGCAGGGCCGACCTGCGAGAGCACCTAAAGTCTGCACCCAAACTGGTCCCTCCCCCGGAGGCAGTGATGGCCATTGCTCCTGTAGAGCCTCCTCTCACCACCCAGCAGCAGTAGCAGCAGTACTTCTAGCAGTAGCAGTAGTAGTAGCTCGAGCGACTCTAGCAGCGGCACTCCAGCAGCGATTCCAGCAGCAGCAGTTCAGAGGATGAGCCTCGTAAGTTGGTGTTTGGGATATTAGTCTCTGCTACAGCATTTTTAAAAACGAATTTGAACGAATTCATATAATTGCGAGGTATATTTTAAAATCAGACTGACCAGGTTAGGTAGCATGCTTTATTTGTTTGTTAATTTTGAGGGGTTGCAGCATGTTGAACTACGAAATGAAGACGGGACACACGTAAAGATAAAACAGTCGAAATATTTAGAAACAATATAGCCATTAGCATATCCAGTGGCTGGATTCCGAGGGGAGTCCGAATGTCCTGACTCTCCTTGAATTCTGCATGTGTAAATATTTAGGGCACGGAAACGAAGGAAGGGGGGGGGGGGGAGAGGAGTGAGGAGGAGGAGAGAGAGAGAGGAGGGGGAGGAGGGAGGGAGAAGGCGGGGAAGCAACATGGGGCGCTGACTAACCTTGACCCCCTTCTCTGGAAATACTCGTGCGTTCGCCTCTGAGCATATTAGTATACTATAGGTGTATTTGTTATTTCAGTGACTTTACCGGGTCCATCAGCACACACATCATGCAAGGTAGGTTATGTACAAAACATGATTAAAGCGTAAATTACGCTTTAATCATGTTTTGTACATAACCTACCTTGCATGATGTGTGTGCTGATGGACCCGGTAAAGTCATGCAAATAACAAATACACCTATAGTATACTAATATGCTCAGAGGCGAACGCACGAGTATTTCCAGAGAAGGGGGTCAAGGTTAGTCAGCGCCCCATGTTGCTTCCCCGCCTTCCCTCTCCCTCCTCCCCCTCCTCTCTCTCTCTCCTCCTCCCTCTCTCCCCCCCCCCCCCCCCCTTCCTTCGTTTCCGTGCCCTAAATATTTACACATGCAGAATTCAAGAGGGAGTCAGGACATTCGGACTCCCCTCGGAATCCAGCCACTGGATATGCTAATGGCTATATTGTTTCTAAATATTTCGACTGTTTTATCTTTACGTGTGTCCCGTCTTCATTTCGTAGTTCAACATGCTGCAACCCCTCAAAATTAACAAACAAATAAAGCATGCTACCTAACCTGGTCAGTCTGATTTTAAAATATACCTCGCAATTATATGAATTCGTTCAAATTCGTTTTTAAAAATGCTGTAGCAGAGACTAATATCCCAAACACCAACTTACGAGGCTCATCCTCTGAACTGCTGCTGCTGGAATCGCTGCTGGAGTGCCGCTGCTAGAGTCGCTCGAGCTACTACTACTGCTACTGCTAGAAGTACTGCTGCTACTGCTGCTGGGTGGTGAGAGGAGGCTCTACAGGAGCAATGGCCATCACTGCCTCCGGGGGAGGGACCAGTTTGGGTGCAGACTTTAGGTGCCTCGCAGGTCGGCCCTGCAATTGAGCCATGCCCAGTCATGAAGTTTTGCAAGGTAGCAGACCACATATGTAACAGTGCTTCGACGCTGCATTTGTCAACCCTGGGCCCTAAGCTAGCAGAGCGGGACCAAGGACACTGGGACATAACCGCCTGCTGCAATTGGATAGTGGCTGTCCAACTGCAGCAGGCAGCGATATCCCAGGCCCTTGGTCCCACCCCGTAGCTTAAAGCTCCTCGTTATATTACCCCCCACCCCTCCCCCCGATATATTTTCATGCAGAAAACAATGGCAGAGAAAAAATTCCCCGACGCAAGCACACCCTTGACGCATGTCAATAAAAAGTAGAGTATTAGCAAAATATTAAAAGTTCCCATAAAAACTTTCTGGGCACTGCCAAGGCAGGTCTGGTCGCCTAGCATTTGTATATCCACCAGAACAATAACAGGATAAACACACCCCTGGACACCAATAGACCTTTTGCAAAGCGTACAGCGCTGTCCACAGCACCGAAAGGAATGCCAGGAACAACCGGTTGTAGCAGACAACAGAGGCGACAGCGAGCAGGCGGAGGCAGGCGAACAACTGCAACATCCTGTCGATCTCTTCAATGTAACGTAGGGGACTTTGTGCGCGGTGTTTTGGGAAATTTCGCATAAGGTCTATTACCAGGACCTCAGCTCCAGTCCTTCAACCAAACATGCCCTATTAACATTTGAAGCACGACTGAACAGCAGCGATTGCCATGCCTACCCTGCAAAATGGACACACACTTGTAGATTGAATGGGGATTTTATACCATTACATAAAAATCTGTTAAAAACAATTGTGGGACATTAACTGCATTCTGGAATCGTGCTTCATGAATATTCTAAACCACAAAAAAGACAGTAGAACTGCATTAAAAATTCTAAGAAATATGCTAGAATACAAGAAAAAAAAAGTAAGCATAGCTCAATGACATGTAAGAGTGTTTCACATGCAGGGATTCCTCTCTTCAAGCAGTGTGATTTCTTAATCGAGCAGCGCTAATGCAACAGGTTAGTAATTCTGTTTGTACTAAAAAAAAGAAATTGACACTTACGTTAGGCCCCCGAGACCAATCGATGTGAAAAAGTTGATTGCAAAGCGTGTGTTCTTGGGCAGGTTCCTTGGAAAAAGGCCCTCAAAGGCAGCCTGCAGTGTCCTGGAAAGCAAAACAACACTTTCACCTATTGGGTCTAAAAAAGGAGCCATGAAACACTGCAGTCATGTTGCAACTGCCATGCATTGCGCAAGTTAATTTAATATGGTGAGATTTCGTTTGCTATTTTTAATTTCAACAACACTCGTAGAAAAAGGAAAAAAAAAAAAAAAACTAATTTAGAAACATTAGCTGAGGTGCATGCCATGTCCACGGGCTTTCTGTCGCACGAGACTGAAAACTGCAAGCAGAATTGCACCATTTGAAATGGACTTAAGAGCTATCAAATCACAAACTTACGGATCCTTGATTCTTTCGTTGAGTTTGGGAAGGCTCATGTATTCACACAGCTCTTGGAATAATATCTTAATAAAGATGCGGCTTGATGAGGTGGTGTCGTCTTCTGTAAGCTTGATATGGCCCAGCACCTAAGTCGAAAAGAATCACGTTCCATTCTCAATGGTCGTTCAGATCAAACCTTGATGAAATCAAGCTGACTGAGAAACCAGCCTCTTCTCCTGTTTATTTTGGTAGCATAAATGTGTTTCCCAAGTAACATGACAATGCACCATTGGGGTAAACTCCTACAAGGCTTTTCTCTGAAACAAATATTGCTTCCCAGGTCTGCTGCTTTAGCCGTTTACAAAGTCATGTGGAAATGAAGCAAACCATGCAATATATGCCAAAAACCTCGCAGCATGCAAAGGTTAGAGACCAGCTCTTATTTACATTGCTTGTTAGATCACTGGGCCCGTGCCATGGATTCAGTCAGACCCATTAACAAATAATGGTGAAAGGTGCCGTATGCAAACAGAACACACAGCAACTTTGAACAGAAAGCTTTTCACTGTGAAACCCACATAAATGGCAATTCCAAGCTACTACTCCAGAGACAAATGACATCAAAAGAGTATTAGGTGTCAAAATACATCTAGTTTTACGAATTTAAAAATAGGGCATTCTCTATCATGTACATTTGAGTGCTAATTGCATCCTGCGCCATTTTGTATCCTTAAAGGGAAACTGAAACCCCAAAAATTTTTTTTATTGTTTGCCAGGCGATTTATTACGGTGTCAGGAGACTACACAATCAATATATTGCTACAGCGTCACATATATCTGTAATAAAGTAAAAAAACGCAACTGCTCGAAACCAAAACTGGAGAGGAAGAAGAAATATAGAGGAGGAGAAAGCTAGCAGAAGTCACATGGCTGTGCAACTTTTTTCTCTCAATCAACGTATTTGCAACTTTTTAAGGCCACAAAATGGTTGTCATATTCCTTTTCTATTTTTAATATTGTGTGTGTGCCTTCGATGACCCACAACTCTGAATATCTTTGGTGGCTGTGTCTAAACCATAGAAAAAGACATGTGATCACGGAGAAGAGAGTGAGCATGACTCAAACCGGCCAGTTCTCGATCAGCGGTTTTTGGGCGGAAAGAAAACAACTTTCCAGCCGCAAATTGTGTTCTGGGTAATTGGGCTCTCATATGTCATTTACAAATAAAAAACCTTGGCAAGCATAAATACCCTGCCAGTGTCCCTTTAAAGATGAGAAAACCACCCTCACATTTCTAGTGTTGATTCCTTCAGAGTCTGCATCACACTAAGTGTGCGAGCCTATAAATCCACCACTCCTGAGTAGCCGACTTTGGAACCATCCCCATAGGAGTGACCCGAGAAAAGATAAATGGTAAGAGATATTCTAGCTACCTCTGCTCAGAGAATTACCAAACTGAAGGAACTATTTTTATCGAAGAATGTAGTTACGGCTGCAACACTGGGCATGCCAAGCATAAATAAAGATAGAGTCAAGGCCAGATTTGACTCATCCCAATAAGCGGGCCAGACCCACATGTTCTATTCACTTTGAATACTTACACTCCACGGAATTGCATCTGTGAACAGTAGGTGAGCAAAAAATTTGGCCACATTGCGCAGCTTGTTTGTCTCAAAACGGTGGATGGTGTCGTACGAGCTCAAAAAAATTTGCTCAAATGGTTCAGCATACTCCTTCTTCAACTGGCAGAAGCGCTGCATAAGACATCCAAAATTGAACAATTAGGGCATTCAAGAAAAATAAAGCAACAAATTCTAAAAACAGGTATACAAAATTTGGGCTTAAATCATAATGCTCGTCGTAAAATGGCAAGAGACAAGAATACATGCACAGACCTGAGCTAGAAGGCCAAAGAACTTCTCATATGTCCGCTGCTGTGCACAACAGTCAAGAACCATGTGGCACAACTCATCCTGGAAAGGTTAAAATGATATTAGCTAGCAGGCACCACTGGCATTACTCAGTTCTACTACTTTCTTAATCCCGTTACCAAGATAACAATGAAGTGACTGTCAGAGGCTCTCACCAACTGGCCAGGCTTCAGCTCAAGCTTCAGCAGCTTGTGAGCACACTCTTCAAAATTTAGACTTGACTGGATTGTCAGGTAGATAGTTCTCCGTAGGGCAACCAGGTTTGTCTCCGTGTTGTCTATTATTTCACCATTTTCATCTGAAAGTTTTCAAAAAGGTCAGACCTCTAAAAAACAAAGTCTCGAACAGTCTTTCACAGACTGATATTGTAGAACACAGAGAGACATGAATCAAGGCTTCCAATCAAATGCAAGCCTCAAACCAGACTAAACATACTTTTTGGGCCCCTGTTCAAATAGTGAGAGTTTACGGACTTAAACTGAAATTATTTCAGCTAACACTGCAGAATTGGCACATACAGCAATCACTGTGCGGCAAGAGTTTTCAGTTAAACTGAATAGACGTGACAGCAACACTGAGAGTCCACCGTAAGACCACCAAAACTTATTTACCAAGCTGAAAGCTATCAAATCTTCTGGCTTACGGCAACTCTATCAGTTTTGTCTATCTACTTTCACAGCTGTTTAACCACCAGGTGTTGACCATTTCGGCTAAGGTCACGAAGTGGCTGTATCTACTTTCCCATTTTCTTGTCTTGGCCACTTGAAAGTCATTGTGTCATAGAAGCAACTTTTTTCCTTAATCTTTTCGAAGTAGAATGCAATACTATACACTGGACGATATGGTAAGAGCTCTTTACGATCCTGTTGTCTACCCATGTTTTCCCTATAGCTCCTAACATTTTGTTTCGCACCTTTGACCCTTTAATGAGCACAGTAGTACAGGTTTGATTGACACTTAAAAATGTAATAGAAAGATGCTGCATTGAAAAGTACCTTGAACTTCTTCGTCGTCCTCCTCCTCATCAGAGCCCTCGCTCCCAGAGCCGTCACCCTCCTCGTCACTTGGCACAATGTCTGAAATAAAGTAGCATCGTTACCACCCAGATCAAAACCCACAAGAAGCTCTCATTACCTCTTGAAATTTCCTTGTACCTCTCCTCATTCTCGAGGTACTCGGGTCAAACTTGAAGACATCTGCAATAAAAAGTAATGCAAACTTGGAAGAGAACTCCTTGCAGCAGATGGGTAACTAGCATCGGCCAAGGTGATGACATACTTAGCCCATCTTCCCCGTCCATGGGATCGTCGAGGGCCAACAGGTGGGTGTACTGTTCTTCTTCACTCACCAGGTCCAACTCCTTCAGTACGCTGGGATGGGCCTGGGAGAGAGGAGTTCACGATGTTAGTGGCTAAAGCTCACCAAAACTAGGGACCAAGAAACGCGACGGGATAGCTTGCACGAAAACTTACGCTGAACCCGTCTTTCCGGATAGCGAATATCACTTCAATCATGTACTGAACTCGTTTCTCCAGATTAACTTCGTGCAGGATGCTCCTAAGGCGCTCAAAGATGGCTGAAATCAAAGATACAAAATAGGTGTAATAAACTGAAATTCAATGGCACAATAATTTTCAGCCCTACAAGCACCCAGAGGCTGGCAACAGGTTTAAAAGAATGAGCTAACGTGGGTCTAGCCTAAAGTGCACCAAAATGCTTTAGAGCGTTACGATATGATAGTGTTGTATGCAAATTTATATTATACATTGAGGTATCAATAATATTTAGGTTTCTATTCACCTTTTGTCCCACCAAATGGCTAATAAATACAAATACAAATATGACAAAACTATCAAATGCTTCGACACAATCACTGCAGCTTCCACTAAATGCAGCAGCTAGTTCCCCCATCTCCCTCCCTCCCTCCCCTCCCTCCCTCCCCTCCCCTCCCCTCCCCTCCCCTCTCTCCTCCCCCCCCCCGGGAAGGCTGCTTGTTCTCCTCACCATGGATTCCCTTTGGAGTCAGTTCAGTCAGCTTCATGCCACACTCCTTGAGGAAGGCTATTGCCACCTCTACGGAGTCATCTGTTGGATTTCCCAAAAGCAATGTGAGAAGTTCCAGTGCCAACACCTCGTGGGCCTGCAATGAATAACATCAGGGCATCTGTACGATCCCATCATGTGCCAATGCAGTAGAAGGTCGTTGATACATTCCTTGTTTACAAGTTTTCCAGGCTCTTACATTCGCGAACGCTGGTCCCATGGAATTCCCAGACGGACAAGTGCATTAATTTCCAATGCGTTGCATTTGCCATCCCAGTTCTTATATCCCAAAACAGCCACCCGACGCGGATGACGCAAAAACAGCCTGCTTCAGACGGGGCAATTTTCCCAGAAATTTGGGGGTTGCTGGCGAATTGTTCTCTATATTTCCCTAGAGCCCCATACTGAGACTCGAATTGCTGGGATCGATCGAGTCCAGCTCACAACGGGCGAGCAACTCCAATCACTCTGAGACTTTTGAAGCAGCAGCAGCCAATCCGAGATGCTGTATTTTCACGCGACCACTCCTGTGGTGGTGACGATAATAACTGGACAGGGGGTTTAACTTGATTTTGGTTTGAAATCTATAATATACCGCCGAAGCACCCACTTTGTTCAAGCGCCCACTATAAACATTTCCCAAACTTGGAAATTGTGGGAAGCACCCAATCTGACCGGTCAAGCGCCCGTGTCTAGATTAACCCAGTTTTCGGTGAAAGTGGGGTGGGCGTTCACCCGGTATTTTACGGTACATTGTTTTTGCAACTAAACGGTTTCAGGGAGATGAAATAGTATTCACAATGCCATGAAAAGATAAAGAAACGGACTATCAACGTGTAACTTTCTGTCTCAGTAGAGTAATACATTTAAAATTTTAATGATCATGATAATAAAATGCAGCGATTCAAGCTTCACGAGTTGCT
Source organism: Ixodes ricinus (assembly GCA_037355805.1). Taxonomy (NCBI): domain Eukaryota; kingdom Metazoa; phylum Arthropoda; class Arachnida; order Ixodida; family Ixodidae; genus Ixodes; species Ixodes ricinus. Next base: position 33,785 of record JAZHYW010054991.1, on the reverse strand, counting down.
ACATGTGAACGCTGGAGGCCCGTGTTCCTGGCGTTGTGATGTCAGGATGTGGGGGAAAATATCCCATCTAAAGAAGACCTTAGGCCCGCTTCCAGACAGGGCAACTTTTCCAGCAATTTTGAGGTTGCTGGCGGGTTGTTCTCTAGCTTTCCCTAGATCGACACGAATTGCTGAGATAGGGTCCGGCTCGAAACGGACGAGCAACTCGAACAACTCGGAGCCGTTTGAAGCAGCAGCAGCCAATCAGGGATGCAATATTTTCACGTGACACCCCCGTGGTGGTGACGATGACAGCTAAAGACTTGGCTCTGGCTTGAAATCGATCGTTTCTGGAAACAAACCTTTTCAGAAAGATGAGTTAGTATCTTAACGCCATTCAAAGATATAAAAACACGTTTTTAGCGCGTAGCTGGGTGCCTAAATATTGCAAGAAAATTCAACGTGAATGATGATGATAGCAAGTCGTAGCAATTCGGTTGCTGCGTGTGAAGGCGGACGGCCCGTGTTGCTGGTGTTGCGACGTCAAGTTGCCGGGTGAAATTGCTCCGTCTGAAGCGGGCCTTAGGAGTTACATCGGCAACCGCCCCCACCATTAGGCTTCAATCCTCCTCTTTTTCATCTCTGCGCTATCCTTTTTTGCTTGCCCAGGCAGGAACGACCTCGACATTTTTTTACTGCGATTATAAGACAACCACTTTTCTAACCCCCCCCCCCCTCAAAAGACATTTTAACAGGTACAGTAGTTCTCCACAGCCACGGAAATCCACACAAAATAAATTGTGAAAGTTGTTTCCAGTCTCGTTGACGATAGCACTGCTCAAATCCATGATCAGTTAAGTATTTTAAGATCATACATTGTTTAACAGCAGTCCCCTCAAAAATATATGTGACCAACATTTCATGAAGGGATTAGCTGCTTCAGGGCCATACTAAGACTCGGCAAAACATCAACTACCAGTGTGAAGGTCCCAGGAGGTCTGCCTGTTTCCATGTTCTTCGCACCACCTATTATCCACTCACATTTTTTTTTTTATGTTAGTGTTACATTTATTAATACTTGCAAAACCCTAGGAGACCAGCCCACCTTATAAGACAAAATGACTCACCACTTGTTGATTCAGCAGGTGGGCAATGAACCGGACAGAGGCCATGCAGCTGTTTTTGTCGTTTCGCTGGAAGGCCCGCCGGAACTGGATCACTAGACGTTTGAGGATCATCTCCCCCGTCTGCGGAAACTGTTGCAACAGACAGAAGAGATGTCAAATCTCCCGGTCAATTCGGCAGGGACGTTTGTTGCGAGGATTGAGAAGAATGTCACCTTGGTGTTGATCACCGAAATTATCGCCGCATAGACGTGCGTGAACGTGGGAGATGCAGCTTGCGCCGTCATAATTGTCCGACACAGGACACCTCTGCATGAAAGGAAATTCAGCGCATAGTGAAACAGTTTCTCTTCAAACATGCACGCCTTGGAGGGCATCCCAAAATTACCGTGCCCCTCACCCTGGCGTTCCAGGTATACCCGAGCCAATACCTCCTCAAATGCAAGGACCCTCCCCACCAAACGTCATCCCGAGTGGATCCACGCAGAGCCACCTAAATCGCGTCGGTATCGCCGCCTCGTGCGGCGTCTCTCAACGGGAGCGATGACAAGTCTCTTGTTGAGCTTCAGCATGTTTGGTGCTTTGGGGTGGATCCACTACCGATGATGTCATGCACAGGCCCGGTAGTCTAAGTGGCCCCAGAGCCGTATATGTAGAGAGTTTGGTCACTAATTGGTAAGAATAGGACAAAAATAAGGACACGTCATTGGCCGCAATTGTTTCAATGACCTTGGGCACGATGATTGACAGCTCTTGCGACCAACCACTAGCCTCGATTATTTTCCGAGAAGAGGCAATGAGCTTAAGAAGGCATAGTACATCCAAACGCCATAGAAAATACATTTAGATTTGTGACGTTTTAAAAAAAATTCCTACATGAGAACCACTTTGTATTTGCTAGAAACTTTTACGATAAAGATATTAATACTTACTTGGTGCATCGCTGCAGATCATATCTTTCAGTAATTTATTACATATATATATTTTTTTTAAATTGTGAGATCGAATAAAAACAGTTGTTTTGACACTTTTGGGTTCAACAACGTTTTACATAACCTAATTTAAAAAAAAACATTTGTGTTTGCAGCATTTCCTATAAAACTTGATACGGAATCGATTGGTATAAAAATAATTAGTGTAGGTTAATCTGTTTTGAAACTACAGTGATATTTCCAAAACAAAGTTTTCAACTATTTTTGATGTGTTTTGCATTTTGTTCTCCTCCTGCTAGACGGCGGCCTCCGTCCGCAAGGACTAATAAGGATGAGAGATCAAGTAGTTCCACCGTGCAGCTCGGTGCACAGATTTTGTTTTTTTATTCATACGCGATTTTCATTTGCGCGGGCAAGAGCGGGCGTGGGTCAGTTGGGAGCTGCTGCGCTTTGCGTTTGGTGCATTTGAATTTGTGTCGCTCAGAAGTGTTGCGTTCGCCTCTGGCGTCATGGGTCGAAAGCAGGCTCCCTATGGCAAGCAAAAACTCCTAAAGTCCCACACTGTGAACACTCGTAAGCGATTGTCTGTGGAAGATTCGCACGTTGAGGTTTCTGGTGAGATTGAGCCATCATGTTCCAACCCGGATGGTTTTGTTTGTGAGAGTAACGAGGGTGGTCCTCAAGCCGCGACCAAGCAAGGCTCGCCGTCCATCCTCCTCGGCCAGGGGGACCCGGTATGTCCCGTGGCGGCGGTGGTCGGACACAGTGAATGGGTCAGAGCACGACGTTATGCGACAAACCCAGTGATTGAACATGTGTGCGCGCCGAACGATGACAAGCGCTCCCGTGTCCAGTTCATTCCGCTACTCATTCTAACCCTGATCTAGGTGGTTTTGGCTTCCTGCTGTGTCACAAGGTACCAGCGGTACTAACGTGCCAGAACCGAAAGTGGGCGTACAGCCGCGGCCCATAGCGCGAACGTTCAGGACTAGAGAAATGGTCTTGAAGAAGCGAGAAATGGTATCTTGTGCTTTATAACAATAACATGTCGGTAGTATATCCTACTTGCTAAGCCAAATAAATATTTGCAGCTTGTGAGAATATATTTGAGTGACAATTTACCATTCGCGCTCCTGACGGATGTTAGTAAATCCTTTATGTCCGTGGCTCGCAGTTCATCGGAGCAACTTCACCATTTCGAGAAAACAAATTTTTTTTTTTCCCTCTTTTTTGTTTGCAGAGCATTGTAAAAATCACAAACACGCGAGAAAAAAATCTTGAGTATGCGTGACTTAGAGCTTCGCAGCTCTAAAGATACACGATAAATGCCGTCCAGCTTGGGGAGAAACTAATCCTTTTGGGTGGAAGTTTGAATAGCGTATGCTGGCAGCTCGTTTCCTGTCCGTCTTGTCTATACTCCGTTTCACTGTAACTTGACAAACTTCAAAGGTGAGAGCTGCCGCGAGGGAATCACAGTCATGGAGCAAAGCACATGACAGCTATTTTTAGGAGCAGTACCCACCACCGTACATTGTCACGTGCCTCGCTCTAACACACTCATTGGGTCACGGGAGCTTTAGCTTTCTCCGTTTGCCAAGTTATGGGGAAACGACGCCTCATTTCCTTGCATTTGTTCGCAGTGCACACAGGCGAAACGCTTTCAAGGACATCGGATTGGGACACGTATTGTTGCTTATGTGCCCACGAGAGTGCATCCGGTTTCTAACTCAGTTGCATCTTGCTGTTTGACGACTGCTAGGATACAAAACCATTCCAACGACACATATACTCAAAAATAAAAAAAATAACAATTTTGAGGTACAACCAAAAAATGGAAGATGAAAAGTGGGGGCCTGGCCTGTCATTCACGCAAGTATTTCTGGGGCCGTCTTTGTGAGGGACCTTGAAACAGTTTATCGCAAGGCTAAGCATTCTCTCTGATCGACCGGTGCCTTCGCCGAAGTGACCGGTTTAGGGAGAGGTGAGATCTGGGCAGCCGCAAGGGGGCCCCCTTTCGTTGTGCGTATGCAGTGAGCGTACCCCAACTTGCCCAATTTGGCCGGAGACGGGCACAGACTGTGATCTACAGAAATAAAAAGATTTTTCCTAACGATGACGTCCCAATGAACGTTGTCATCAATGACCAACATGACAGTTCACCCCCTCTAATGGGGAACTCATATGACGACTGCGGCTGTTTGGGCAAACAATGTGTTCAAGCGCGCATTGTAAAACCTCTGCACTTGTGACTTTCGGCGAAGCAATAGTGTATTCCTACGAAATGGATTTCTCCGTGAGAAAGAGACTACGCTAGAGCTCTGTGAGGAGAAGGAGGTGGTTCAGAAACTCCTATCGAGCATTTACAGAATAAAGTTTAAGTTGTTGACTAAATGCCTTGTATTCATTCTTCTCGTGCGTCTTTCTTTTTTTTTTTGAAGAAGCAGTTATTTTATGGACCCACCCCCCACACACAAACAAAAAAAGGAAAGTGAGAAAGAAACGAAAATAGCCAGTAGCCCTTTTCATCAAACTGAAAAAACAAAAGAAAAGAGAATGCGGGAAAGAACAGTATCCCAAAGCCCAAGAGTGTGCCTTTGTTCGGGGCACTCTCCCACCTGCGGGCCCCTCTCCGTCTCCGAGTATCTGTAAGGGAGCCACAACATATCTGCAGCCCCGTGGAGTCATAGGAAGAACAGGCACCCACGACGCAGCTCACATGACCTGGAGGGAAGATGACGTTTGGCCTTTCGCAGCGGAAGGCTGGAGGACCCCACAGCCAATCAAGCGCCAGTTCAGAGGGGACGTCACGCACTGATACACGCCCAAAGAGCCTGGTGACATCACTTCTGACTTGCGCTTGATTGGCTGTAGAGGCTCCTAACCTTCCACTGCGGTTCAACACCAGATGAAACGAAGTATCAATACCGTAAATAGCTTGCCAGTGTCGCCAATGCAGGATACCGACTGCTATTTCTAATTACTGCTTCTTTTGTTTTCTGGTTATGTTGGTGACTTCATCTTAGCAACGGAGCATACAACAAATCGCAAAGAAAGTGCGGAGAGATCGGTGGGGCTGCAGTTCTTTTATATTGCTGTGAACGACTTGCTACAATAGTATTTAAAAATAAACGCAGTATATATATCAGAAGAAAATAACTTGGGGTAGGCTGTACTTGGTACAGTGGCAACTGTTTTACGTGAAACATCTTACGTGAAAAGTTTCGTATGTTCGTCAGTTTTGATCTGGAATCCTGGCCTGTATCCACAGCTCGTACATAAATCGTTTAAACAGAGCTTTTCTTTTTTTCTTTTTGAACATTTGTTGCCAGTTTTGTGTCGCAAGATATTTTGTTTGTTTCCTTATATACATTCCTATTTTTGGTTGACGCCGTATTTGTTTCAGCTCACGAGGAAGCACGCAAGCTCCTACTCTTATGCCCGGCAGTGCATGGAACCGCCAGAGGCATATTGTTGCCAGAAGGTGTGGCTAATCTGGTTTAGCAAAGCAAAGGGGTTATGCTGATTTCTTTTCTTCTTGATTTCCACTTTAAAATGCCCTGCAGCTGAAAACAATGAGTACACAACGGATGAAAATAGCAGTTCCTGAAAGTTAGACCGCTAAGAAAGTAACACCTCAGAAAATACACATATTGTACCAGCGTCTCTTTTCGGGTATGTTTTGAACTAATCTTATTCGCTATGCGAGCAAAAAAACGATATAAGTACTGAAAGCAATTATGCAATTTCGACGTTTTTGTAATTCGGTAATTTAAATAACTGTATATTATTTCCTTTTTTAAGAAAGTAAAGCCATTATAACAAAACAGGAACTTTTGTGCTAAAACGTGCAGTGCTAAGTGAAGACAAATACTTTTTTTAATGTCCACAAACATCAATCCAACTGTTTCCTTTCACACATTATGTGATGTCCTCTAACGCGAAAGTACCGATGTAGAAGCACTGTGGAGGCGACACGAAAAAATTAATTTTGAAGTGAACCAAGTCTTGTAGTGTAAAGGAAAAAAATAAATAAACATTAATGAATTTTTACGGTAAACACTTCACTTCAAAGCAGAACTTCAACCAAGTGACAGTTAAGCGCTTTCATGCCCATTTCAACGAAGTTGGGAGAACAATGTATTGCGTCTTGTGAATAATCATGTGGAGCAGCATGCTTATGTTAGAAGCATTGTGTGTAATCGCTGCACAGTACCTGCCAAAAGAAGATATTATTTGAGCACAGTCTCCACCGTTTCCGTCTAAGTGTGCTTTGAATACAGAAACACTGTTCGTAGAAGTGATGAGGAAATGGCGTGCCTTTGATGATATGTTGCGATTATAAAATAAAATGTTTAATCGACCAATAATTACAACCTGTTTGGTCGCCTGCGACCCCGACAACTAATATCTTCTCTGGAAAGTCCATCCTAATACTCATACGTTTTGTGGAGCTCGTCAAGCAAATAAGAATGCTCCAACGATGAGCTGAACCTACACGAATTCCCAAATCCAACACGGTGCTTTTGAATTTTAGCACTATAGATAGTTCTGCGAACAGAGTATACTTCTGTGCAAATATTCGCCTAACAGTATTGCAAGATTGAAAAGCATCGGAATTGCTCAGAATCGCGGCGGAGTTGATACTCGGGGAAGAAACAGACCGTGGCATTTGAGACAGGGGACCTGCTGCGGGACAAACGTGCTACAATCGCATACCCTTCCAAGGTCATCGCTTGGGCGAGCGCAGGCGTCCAAAAACCTGTCTTTCTTTTTGTCTTTTTTTTTTTAGTGGGGAAAGGGGAGGGGGAGGTGCAGGCGCTGATTGCCTTCCTCTTTTGTGGCTTTTGACAGAAGCACGAGAGACTGGCAGAACAACCGCACAATTCATTTCTCTCGATGGATGCGTTCTGTCTCTGTATGCATACCGATTTCATTTTATCCTTTTAGTAGTTGGTGGTTCTTGCCTTGACTCGGGTCTTAGCGGGTGCGTTGTCATTGTATGCGTACTAATTTTCTTTTTTTTTAGTTTATGGTAGTCTTTGCGCTTATGGGGTATCAAAATGGACAAAAGAAAAATTAAAAAAAAGTGTGCTTAGATAAAAAAAAAAAAAAAAGAAATGGAAGGGAGAATCTTTTTCCGCTCAACAACAGCATCACACGACACCTTTGGGGGATCTATTTCACGCAGCGGATAACGCGAGCCTTTTCACACTTTGATACCGGCACCATCTAGAAGTCGCGCATTCAACCACGTGACAAGCCGCGCCATCTGTCGTCTAAAACGGATGAATAAATAGAGGTACCGTGCCCTCTTAACATATACCCTCCAATCACAATTTCTAGGTAAGGATGTATTCAAGTATTTCATTTCAGCACGCCTGAGTTGAAATTTGCAACTCTTCGTAACTGAAAGGGCAACACATGCGACGTTGTCGTCACGGCGACATTCAGAAAGCAAAAGTTTCTTTTGACTGCACTCGCGACCACGACGGAGTAGGCAGTGAAAACTGTGGATTCGGCTCCGTGGAAGTTTTGAGCCCCCAACCCTATTCGCGCACCCCACATTCGCAGTGTTGCCTCATGTTTCAGGAAATTTTTCTCGTCAATGTCGCCTTTCCTGGGTCAGTAAACACACTCAGTACCTTGAAACTCCCCTTTTCCACAGATCTCTTACAATTATGCATTCATGCCCTTGCAGCCTCATCTAAAAACAAAAAATACCTGCGCTGCGCTACGCGAATCTTTCAAGGTCATCCCAGCACATTCTTACTTTGCACGTTAATCACGGGAGGAATATGCGGTGCTTGCGGTGCCGCCGCTTTCTCCGTCTTCACCTCGGCTTTCGCCGGCTCCTTCCATTGACCAGACTCTCTCTATACACGGCTGTGGGTGGCCCGAGCCAGAGTTAAATCAAACAAAATCCACTCGCACAGAACCACCCCAAACCTTACCTTCCGCGGACAATGTTCTCGTGCAGCAGCTCTTCTATGATGATCTTTATGTTGCCTGTGTTGGCCTTGTTCACCAGACCGTTGATGCTCTTCTTCAGTGCTTCCCAGGCAATGCGCTGGTAGGCCATACTGCACAAAACGATAGCCTTGTTTTATTTGCATAGTATAAAAGCATGACGAGCTGAAAAATTTAGTATCTGAAGCATGCTTTAACTGTAGTATGTAATGAAAAGAAAAAAAAAGAATTAATGCTTGGCAGAAATGATAGCTGAAATGCTGAGAACCTACCACCTCATGGAGAATGCTTGTACTAGCAGAACTTTCGAAGAGCAGAAACTCTATAGTTTTTGTTCAGATTGGAAGCTCATAGCTCCTTATGCATGTTTGCTTGTGTAGTCAATTGCACTATTTTAAAGCTGATTTCTACACCACCTTTAATCAAAGGTGCCCTTGGAAGATTTGGAAGAAAATGTTTAAGTGGGCAGGGAGTGACTCCTGATCAGTTCGATGTGGTCTGGGATAATTCACCCCATAATACAGCTTTACACTGAATTCCAAACAGTGACAGTTAATTGCCCTCTCACGAATGCAGGTAGCAGACTTGAAAAGACTGCCCTTATAAATGTTTTGGTTTGAGGGCTCCGGATAAATATGAACTGGTGCGAACCTCTGATCTTGAAACTAGCTGTGTCAAATTAGTACCCTTAATATCAATTTTGCATTAAAAATTTTTTGAATGGGTAATCTTTAAAATAACTAAGAATGAAGGAGTAAAAGACACGGTTATTTATGAGCTACATTATTTAAGGGGAATTGAAGGGGGGGGGGGAGCTGTTGGACGACATTTCTACTACAATGAAGATCAACCTAAGTCTAGGTATGTGATGTCCCCCAAAAAAAAAAACTAATAGCACCCTCTTCTACTAGTTCTGCTTTGGACCCTTCTCAAAAAGGACTTACGTAAGTCTTTCCTGAGAAGAGTTCTGTGCCTGTGCAAACTCTGCTCACATGTACTTTGGTGAAAAGTTTTTTGTTTTTTTTTCTAAGTAGTACTTTATTCAAAACAGTCTAAAAAAATCTGTTAAAATGTGCACAAGTTCACAAAATGTGATTTTCCCGTGCCGCATCGCTCAAGCAATATAGCTCTGGCACCTCAGATATAAAAGACGGGAGAAACCTGACCAGTTTTACCCCCTTTTGTCACGGCAATGCTGTGGGTAGCAATGTCACCTTGTGTTATGAAATCACCATGTGTATGTTAGCGCATAGTACAAACCCAGACAAGGCAGTCATATACTTTCAAACCCAGAGCAAATTCTGTTACAAATTCAAAAGGTTTTATAGGTTGAACCCCCAGATCTGGAAAGCTGAGGCACAAACTATGGTAATAAAATATTTCAAAGAAGTGATTCACTGGAACTTGTGGCAGGCCGTTCCTAAGCCGGAGATCTGCAAAAAAATCTTTACAGCATACTTGTTTTCACTTCAAGAAAAAAGGAAGTTTTGCACACTGTTGATATGCTGCGTGAAGTAGTTCTTTCAAGATCTGGTTGTAGCAGGAAGAAGTGATTGATGCCTTTGGCGTTTGAAACGTGCGTGTCTTGGTAAGGTAACACACATCCTATCTAAAATGCATCAACATATATCTTAATAGACTACTTCCATAAAGCCCTGCATGCAACACGGCGCGCGTTACACTCTGGGAACTAGTTGGCAAGGGAGGAGAGCGGCATGGTTTCGGTTTCGATCGACACGTCGAAGCGTGGACTATTAACGGCCGTTATCTCATGTTTTCTGGTCCCGAGAGCGTCCCCCATTTGTAGTCTCTAAACTAACCCAAATGGCAAGACCTCGAAGCTTTGGCACAAGCCCGAGACGTATAGCTTGTCTTAACACATGCTTGTTGTATTTTTGTACTTGAGCCTTTCTGTCAGCGTTTCGAGGTATTTCGAGGTATATGGACGAGCCAGTGCTGGGAATCTCAACGCTGCGAAGCTCGGGGATCTTGCTTGTGTACGAATCAACAAGCTGTAGCAACCAATAAGTATGCATACATCGAGCTCGCGCCTTTACATCAGTGTTGTTGATCAGGAAGTTTGTTTGTTCCGTGCGTCCATAGACGAAATATTACTTTTTGCAATTACTGTTTTTCTTAATACGCCTAAATACGCGAGGTAAAACTCGGAGGCGCCATTGAAAAGCTCCATTTGAACACACTTCTCATCGCTTATCTGTACTGACCCGTAGACTGCACGAAGTGAAGTCCCCACCCGCTTGCATTCCACTAATATTCAACATCGCGTATGCGCATAAATTTATCCTGGAATCATATAGACTCATTCACACATACGAAACGTTTTAAGGAAGCAGAAGTCGAGCGCTTGTGTGAAGAATGTCGCACCGTTCGCCGGAAGTGCGCCGGACGGGCATGAACCCCTATGCGAACGAAATTATTCAAAGCGCATTTGACGGTCGCTAATGACCATAATATTTGTTATGTGTTTGCTTTCTTCCTGCGTCAGTATGCCGAGATAATTTCAGACACACCGCTCAGGCACAGATCTTGGGCGTCAGTAAAAGGTCGTCCAAAAAGGCTTAGCGAGGAGTAGCGGACGCTAGTTAGGGCCTCCGTCGCAGCTAGCCAATCTCTGTGTTTGCGAAAACTTAATCTTCTATCAGCATAAAATTTGAGTGGGAGATATATGATGACACGAGGAAGACATCATATAACTCATGTGCAGTAGTGAGGTCGAATTTATTGCGTTTCCTTGAAAGTTCATGCGTCAACGCTGGGCGCAACTTTAATACTCCTGTGAGGATGCGGCTTGCTTTTCGCCCGATAAAGTAACAAGAAGCGGACGTTTGGCAAGCAAAATACGTGTAAGGCTCAAGGTCACCAAATTTCAGTTGTAGTTCACTGGTACTAGACGGGATTATTGAAATTGAACTCAAAGATGCACTCGTGGGGTGAGGTGACTCTTACTACGTTTGCATACGCACTCATGATATCCAATGTTTCGGGAACCAAGGAAAGTGCCCTGGTCTTCGTTTTTATCGCTCGAGGATGAGTGTATTGTACGTTCGTAAAAAGTCAGATAATCGAAAACGCAAGCAGCGCGTTCGGTCGCGTCGTGATAGAATGAGATGAAGCTGCTCAGTCGAAACCGAAACTGAGTGGCCAACTAGTTCCCAGAGTGCACTGCGTGGTATTTCGCCGCATTGGGGCGCGTCGGTTTTGGAAGAAGTCCATTCTTTATGCAAGAGGGAAAATTAGTAATGCTCTGCAAAGAGCCAGACTTTTTTACTACTGTTCTTGAGGTGAGAACAAGCATGCGGAGAGCAATACGTCTACTTCTTGCGCAAGGGTTGTGGTGACGTCAGAACGACGCCAAGCTCTGATTGGCTTTAATGGAAAGATTAGTGGGTAGAGCTCAATGCTAGATGCCTTGAGGTTTACCCACTATTTTTTTCAATGAGCCAATCAGAGCTTGGCGTTCTGACATCGTCGCAACCCCCATGCAAGAAGCAGACGAACTTGCACTCCGCATAGCAGCAATCACTTTAATCTATTGAGGCTCTTACTGCCTCGCACAGAAAGGCATCGCTGCATTTTTAAAAAGGTGGTAATGCTGCTTAGGAGTCTTTCATACAATCCATAAAAGACTGTCGCAGGACTCTAACTTCTCGTTTGCTTTGCATTTCCCCAGAAGAAGCAAAAGCCGCCCCTCCCATGGAATAGTACCCACCTCGATTTGTCTGTGATCTGTTCCTGCATCATGCGGAGCCGGGCTGGTGGGATGTAGGCACCGCCCGTGCGGCTAGTGATCACATCTTTCTTTCGCGCCGGCTCTTCTGCTGGAGGGCTCCGACGAGACCTCCGAGTACTTCCATCGACTCGCTCCACGTCCTCTCTCCTGTCGCGGTCAGGGTCCCTGTCACGCCTACGATGGTGGTCTTCTGCCCTCTGTCGATCGTGATCATCTTCCCTCCGCCGATCATAGTCGTCTTCCCTCCGCCGGTCGTGGTCGTCTTCCCTCCGCCGGTCGTGGTCGTCTTCCCTCCGCCGGTCGTGGTCGTCTTCCCTCCGCCGGTCGTGGTCGTCTTCTCTCCGCCGATCATGGTCTGCGTCACGCCTCCGGTTGTGGTCGGACTCCCTCCTGTACTCCGGCTCCTGCTTGTCATCTCTCTTGCGGTCATGGTCAGGTTCTCGCCTTCTGTCAGACTCCCGCTTCTTGGAGTGGTCTGGATCTCTTGGTGGGCTGCATAAAGAGCACTGATGCTGCTTAAAATGGCTTGCGCAGATCTGAGTGTGGCTACAGGAACCATGACTGTGATTCATTAGAAAGTGAAAGCTGGACTGCGACTTTTCCCATGATTACCAGAAGGATCCACGTTCTTGGGTTTCAATACAGTGGAACTGTGGTATCACACTGCTCAATGCAACCCCAACATGGGTGTGGTGCATCCCAGTTTTTACAAAGCATCATCAGATAAATGTTTGCTTAGTTTTTAACACTTCCCTAATGTCCACAAAACTGCTCTCGCATCATTCGTATCTGAGAAAGGCATGTTCTACAAAATTCGGAGAAGAAAACAACCTTTTCATAGCACCTCAGGCATGGAGCACTTTGAACATGTGCTAGTAAGGTATGGCTGCTGCTCTTCATATGAAATTCTGCAATTATATTGAAATACAACGAGCATTCAAAAGCTAGATGCATTTTTTTATTATCCTCACATGGATAATCATAAACTGTCTGTAAAGAGTACTAACTTTGTGAGCTACAATTTGACTGTGGATGATTTATGCTGCATTACCCTTATAGAGGTAACAGCTTCACTGCTATATATGCCAGACTAGAAGTTTAATTTTCCATTTTCCAAACTCACAACTGTAGCGGCCTACATCCGTAGAGTTCCCACCATAGAGTTATTATAATGTACGCTAGAGGTTCAACTGGCGCTAGTGTCTATGCGACTTCCGTGACGCAAATCGAAGCAGACAGCAGCAACCAGCCTGCTTTTGCGGTGCTCCTGTGCATTCCTATGCCAAAACGCGCGTGCATTTTGTGTCTTTGCCGGAAAATAACATGAATAACTTTTGTTAGTTGGGTCGCACTCGAATATGATGTACCTTGATTGACATTGTAAAAGTGTAATTGCTTTAGTTAGCGCAGTTTTCTTCGTCAGTGAACGATCTTTAACTTCGCTACATTTCAGTCCCAAACACGTGTTCCGTAGCAGGTCTGTAAAAACGAGCGACGATTCAAAGCAAAATAACGATCGAAAGGAATATAGAGTGTGTTCAAGATTCACCAGCATTCCGGTGACGTTCATATATTGCTAATATTCCAGTCCTGTCACTGTATGAAAATGACGCCGTCCTGCATTTTATGAGCGGATAAAAACATTCAAACGTAAAACATGAAGTACATGGGCCATGAAAGGTGTCTCTTTGTATTGTTTTCTCTGCCGGGCAGCTTTTATCGCGCACTAGTTCTCAAATAATTCGAGCGTGCGGGTGATGTTTCCAACGTAGGACAAGCATCTTCGTACAGAGCAGAAAGAATAAAGCGGTACTTACTTATTTAAAATCGGAATATAATACGTGGCCATCAATTTATTTTGATTGTACATGCACGCAGTAACTGAACTACGCAGTAACACTGATCCAGTGTTACTGCATAGTTCTTGCCGTCTCTCTTGGTTTTCAAGATGTCCTTCGTTCGTTTTGCACGTATATCCCTCATGCTGAAAAGCACCGACGTCGTGTTCGCGCTAACAGTGTTTGACAGTGCACATAAATACACGTACGAAGCCATTTTAGCACCGTTTTTAATGCAATGAATTTGGAAGAAAAACGCCGTAACTGACCAATTATTTCGTCAGCCTGACTGAGAAATGTTCCAAGCTACCTAGTATGTACGAATTATTCGGAATATTTGCTCTTATGATCGAGCGCAGGGAGAAAATGCACTGCCTTTTTCCCATAGAAATGCATTACTGGAAGTCAGATTTCGACTGGTTGTCTGCTTCGATTTGTGTCAGCACACTAGCGCCACTTGAACCACTAGCGTACATTAAAACTCTATGGTTCCCACATCAGTGTATCAACAGAAATGGCCATCAGTCCTGCCGCGCACATTCGTACCGTAGTTCACATGAATCAAATTCAGTACTCGTTAATGAATTACTATGGTCAAATTAACAAATCCGTAAGCAACCGAAAAAAAAAAAAAACCCGAACGCAAGCTTAACGTTTACTATGCTTTCAAATCATACCCCAAATAAAGTTCTACCAAAGCTAGTTCTATCTCGCTACTGTTCACATCTACGACGTGCTTTACACACGAGGTAGTTCTTCAGAAAAATTGCGCTAGACCAAACCACGGTGGACCAAACTAAACAGAAACAGATCGAACTTTAACGCACATTTCCAACACAACAGATTGCTTTTTGCAAACGACGCCGACAGCCCACTCAAAACACGTGCTTAAATCGGACGTGTCAAACGTATCTAAATTGAATCGGGTTGTTTCGATCGACAAGTCATCTCGTCGTGTCAGACTCCAAATGAAAACACGAAATTTCCATAACCAGGTAGTTGCCGAACCCGCGTACAAAAATCACAATGACATCGTAAGTATCCTCTTCGTACCAGATACAGGTATTCGTTCAATAACAGCAACTGGGCTTCACAAATAAAATTAACTCCACGGCTCTTTAAGAAAAGCTGTGCAGTTTCAACAACGCAAAAAGTTTGAAAAAAAAAGAAAGAAAGAAAAGGGGATAGGTTACCTTTCAGACATTCCTGTTTACTCGTGAAACTTATCAGAATGATCCGAACGAGCGGTAAAAGAGGTTGACCGAGTCGCTGCGACTACAAACGATATAAAGGCTTAGGAGGGAAGTGGCGCCCCTGCACGGAGGTTACGATGTAGTGTGCAGTTCGGGGACATCCACTGATCAGTGGGGACGTTCGCTAAAAGATCGACCCGTACGCAAAGCTTAAAAGGCGCAAATGGCAGAATTTGGGTAATAGAATTCAAACTCCTATGGAATTTCGAACAATTTCGATTAGTATCAGACCCAGTCAAGCCACATTTTGGTGGTTGTTTGCCCCGTTTGCCCGTACTCCCGACATCATGTAAAAAATTAGCCAAATAAATTTGAATAAAAAAACACAAAAAAACTAATAATAGTAATAATCGCATGTCGCGAGAGAAGTAAATCAAGAAACCACATAAAATAAATCTTTATAGAAATCCTCAAATACACACAAAGAAACCCAAACTCGCTAAAAAAGGTAGTTTCACTACTTTTGACAACTCTGTTAGTTGGTGGTTTGTTGTTAGCGCTTCATGCTATAGTTTTGAAAATCACCTACAGGTTCTTGAATTTGTGGCAGCACACTAAAACTCATAAGATGTTCTGACCACTTGTGACCAACCGATGAAGTGCAAATTTATACACATGTGCACACCTCTTGTTTTGTACGTTTGTGCCAGGGGTGCAGTATGTGCATGGTGTTTTGTTATTACCAAGCCATATCCCCCAAGATTTTATTTTTTTCTAAAGTTGATTCTGACAAAGTGACCTCAGAATATTTCTGCTTAGGATTCAGAGGAAAGCAACTCGACAATTTCTATAGGGTCTTGAATTTGCAATAGCGGACTGAAGCTCGTAGCAAAATGTTTAATTAAAATCACATGCCTTGATCACCAGTGAACTGTTACAAGTTATAACTGATTAGGTGCAAATTTATGCTCATATGCTCACCCCTTCGCGGCGTCTTTCGAAGATCTGTTGCGATGGCACTCTAACACTTTGGAATCCGTGACTTCAGTCCCCTTGCTAGCAGTGCATGAAGCATGATGAGTTTCTGTTTGAAAAAAATTCAAACTTAGCTTTAATAGATGCCTTGCAAACATTGCTTAACCAAACATATGCTCCCCAGTTAAAATTATTAACTGGATTAATGTCAATGTGACTAAACATCATTTGTTTTGTGGTGGCACAAGACAAAATTTACAAAGGTTTTCAGGTTTATGCATCTTTTAATGTATGAAAATATTACAAATATTGCACAAAAACAAACATTAGTAAACATGTAGTAGGTTTACCACATTTTTCAATGTGGTCTCAGAATTCCATTCATGGTCCTCAATTCAGGTTAAAGCAGATGGCTGCACAATAATTTTACAAATTGGTTGGGGAACTGTGTAGGTGAACCTTTACATAATGTAGAATGTTATTACAAAGGCAAAGAGATTACTTTGAAGTATTGAAATTCTAAGAAACAAATCGGAGAACCAATGTCACTGCTTCAATTCAAAGCATTTAAAATAGTAACTGGCCCAAGATGTTACTCTAAAGCTAAATCGATAATAACTAGAGCTTACCGATTTCTGCTTATATTTTCGTAGCAATATGGCGATAAAAATGTACTTTTCCTCACAGAAAAGTAAAGACCATGGAGTTCACTTCTCACTATTTTGACTTTCAATTACAAGGATACATGAAGGAAGGCTGTGTCCCCCAAAAATTGCATGGTAACAAACATCAAAACAAAGCATGAAGGTAATCGAAGACGTAAGAAAGAACTTGAAAGTAGCCTCCTGGAAACCTCAGAGCAAAAGTCAACATTTTGTTAAGAGACAGCTTCTTCAGAGGGAGTCTCTGGAAAACCTAAAGTCATCTCTTTGTGAAACGTCACCTGCCACTCTGAAGCTCTAAGGATTCTTTTCTAGGTCATAAATATGTTATACAAAATAACATAAAATTTTATTACGCTACGTCAGAGTGGAACAATATTTCTAAACAATAAATGTAAATCTTTTTTTTAAAGAAGCCTCTTGAAGTATATGGTTTTAAGGACTATTCTCATATGCCATATTTCTAACATTAGGTACTATAGTCCGTTGCAACTCAAGAAGGTAGGGCGAGGGCAAGGATGGCCGGGGAGGAGGGAGCAGACGGAACGCTGGAGAAGTGAGAGGGAAACCTCCTTCTCCCTTTAGCGTTTCGTCTCCTTCCTCCTCCCCACACATCCTTACCCTCACCCTACCTTCTTGAGTTGCAACGGACTATAGTGCGAGTGAAAGCCAGCACATTTGCCAGTTATATATCCTTCAAATAATCATTTCTTTCTTGCTTTGGGATAGCCTTTGTTCGCTTAATGGTGGCATAATTTTTTTTACTATTCCACTTGCGAGCTGTTGCCACATTTTTTATCATGGCAAGTTTCTCTTGCATAATTATAAGTCTAAAAATTATACTACGTGCCACATTTTTTATCATGGCAAGTTCCTCTTGCATAATTATAAGTTTAAAAATTATACAAAGTACAAGAGGCCTCAAATATCACTCTTTGTTTCAGAAAATCTGCAGTTTGCGCAGGTTTTGAACAGTACATCCTTTTGGAACGTCATGCCTTTACTGCTCCTTATTTACTGTGTGATGGTCTGTTTTAGGCATTAGCAGCACCAATTCAGTATCGGATATAATAAAGACGCTGACACAAAGAGTGGGACCCCACATCATCACACAACCCAATGTCTTTTTTTTTTTTTTTGCAAAGTGATTGAAATTGGATTTAACCTAAGTTTTCACCATGATTTTGGAGGTGTAACTATGAAGAGGAAATTAGGTTTATCTGAAGAACACAGGGACCTAGCTATAGCTGCTGTCAACAATGCAACCTAAAACTTCACCTTTGACTAGTTCAGTGTGCTTCGTAGACACCTTATGGCTGGATGCCGATGCCTTCTTGGACGCCTTGGCAAGCTTTGGTGGATCTTCAGCAGTCACCTTCACAGGCTGCTCAGTTTCACCACAACTGGCATCTGATGCCAAGTCCATTGTGTCCTCGAGCTCTGCCTTTGTCTTTTCAACCCGAGACACAAAGCTGGCACCCACAGTCGAAAGCATAGAGCCCTTCAGAGGCTCTTGATCTCCCTTCTTCGGTACTATCACTGTGGACACTTTCAGAGTCTTGGCCACGATACAGAATCACCACTTCACGTCGTCCTCGCTCACGATCCCGCATCCGTTCTTTCTGCATACCTGCCACCAGGTCAAAAGAAAAACCGTTTGTATTTGATCCTGTTTTTGACACAAGCTTTTCTCAGTGGTTTAAATACCGAGTGTGCACTGCCATGCTCTTGGGTTTCCTTTAAAAATCATAATCAAATGAAGCACACACACCTTTGCAAGTTCGGTCTCAGGGCGCCGCCATCTTGCCCAGTGGGGTGCGCTTGGGCGCGGCCATAATCCGATTATGACGCCTTAGCAAGGCTTTGTAATCGGATTAGGACGTGTCCAAGCGCACCCCAGCGAGCAAGATGGCAGTGCCCTGAAGCCGGACTTGCAAACGTGTATAGACCTTTTCACCCCTCCCGCATGGGCGCTGCCATCTTGGAATCACGTGACGCGGCAGCCATTAGGTTGCTTCAACTTGCTGCTCCGCTCACCCCTCCGCGCCTTGGCGGATGCGTTGTATTCGCGTCTTTCGTCGCGTTTCACCGCGCTTTCTTGCCTTACTTCGGAAACTGTAGTCCGATACGTTTACTCAACGACTAAGACATCACGAGGGTACAAATGTCCTTATAACAACTGAGGCTTGTTTACTGATAGTGGCGGAACATTCTCGGTAAGAAGCGCGTATATTTATATCGCTCATTTATAGGATCGGATGGCGTCAAAAATAGTCAGCGCAAGGAGACTATCTGTATTTACTGAAAGTATCGTCCTTTGTATTTATAATACATTGAAAACAGTTTCTTTAGATTATGTAAGGAAACTCGCGGAGGAGATAGGCAACGGACGTTTAACTTGTATCTTATTTGAGGCTAGAAGTAATGGTATCGTCAACATCAGGCGATTTGTTTGTTCATAATATCACACCTACATGTGGATGAGGTTCTTAATCTTTTTTTTCGAAGTCAACATTCGGTTGGTCGGTTTACTTATGAAGTTTAAAAAATTGTATACCGTGCTCGCTCCCATTTCGACAGTCATTTAAGTGATTTATTGATTATAATTAGATAACCAGTGCCATCCACTTAATTTATTTTAACAGAAAGGTTGAGACTTCCTGCGTAAGAAGCTGCCACAGACACTTAACAGCAGCAACTTTTAGAATAATGTGCACAAAGAAATAACGTCCTTTCTATTTGCAAATCAAAAACGCGGTTTGGGTTCGGCGCATGCGTAATAATAATGATTTTTTTTTTGCGTACGTTGTTTTAATTTTTGTTAGTATCTAATTTTCACAATATTTTACGCCGAAAAAAAAAGGAGCCGTCTGCATAACAATTATTTGAGTCCAGGGTTGTCGATGGCGAATAAAGGCTTACTTTTGCTGGCTGGCGACGCCAAAATTTACAAAGCGAATATGTTCGAACAAATAAATATTTGTTCACATAGGTCCGTAAAGTGGTGCCTAGCACTAGAATTCAGCCAAACTTTCCGAGGTATTTCTCCTCCTGTGCCCTTTAATTTTATTTGGCCAATTTTACGGAAGACAAATGCCAGATTTAATTTCACGGGCTTGTCACTTATATTACATCTTGAGAAAGCAAATGTTGATATAAAAATAATTTATTTCCTAGGTCCAATATCGCGAAACGCTGCTTATGAGTACTTTAGCAGGGTCGATAATTGAAGAAATTTTCCACTCAGCCTGTCAAAACATGCTCAAGTACTTCCTAGAAGAAAAAAAAGAGGCTGGGACGATATTACTTGATTATATCAATTATCTGCGTCAGCGTCATTACACGGTACGTTTTTAGTCTGCGAAGTTCACTAAAGGTTGAGTGCCCACGAAAACCAAACAGTGAGTAGTAAACTCGCGAGCTTATCTGTCCTGGCCGATCCAGCACATTGCTAATCAAGCTGTCGATACTCTTTTTACCATTCACGTGTTAGTCTCTTTATTAGTTTGTTTTTCTGAAAACTGGTGTCATCGGGTACGGCCGTAGACGATGGTACTCTTCCCTGTACATCAGTCAGGCGTTTCGCAACCAACCATAGTCAGATACATCAAAGGAGTTGGTAAAAAAGCCCGCAATTTAGGCTCAATAACACCTCGTAGTCCTCAAAGTGGCTCAAAACAACTGTTTCATTCGTTGTGTGCTACAAGAACAATAATTTAATTACAAAATTGAGCAAAAACAACGTAAAACAGCAACATAGCCGCGTTCACGTTGAAACCAAAACCAACCAAATTGAAGCAACCTAATGGCGCCGAGTGCGTCAGCGCCCTCTATCCGCCGGTGAGGCAACTACTGAAATGAAAAGGTCTATAGGAAAATGTATAAACTCAGCTCAAGCAAGAATCCAGTTCCACCTACATGGCCACAATTTTCTTATGATTTGGGGCGGACAGTCTTTCAGCACAAAACATAAAACAGAGCTTTTCTTGATGGCCACAAGAACAAACAAAAAGGGGGGAGGGGGAGGAAATGGAAACCTGTTTAAGACACATAGTTCAACAATTTTACATTGAGAAATCTGTAGGAGTGACTCCTTATTTTATCAAGAAAGGGTTCAACTAAAATATTATGCTGATGTGTGCCTAGCAGTGAAGAGGTGAAACATACCTGTCCAAGCAAAAGGCAAGACTATACATCTTTAACTTGCAGCACCATTTCAATCTACACAAACTGAAGTAGTGCAGTTGCCCTTTCTTTGACGTGTGTAATAATTGCACCCTTCTGCGGCGCCACAAGGCAACAAGCTCGTGCATCTGGTAACTCTAAGCTCTTTCTAACCCACAAAAGTGCGTGTACAACTTTCAGAATGAGATCAAAACCCCCTGAGCAGCCTTTTAATGTGATGGATTTATTTATAAAGCCACCTACACCACCCATCGAACATAACTGTAATGCCTGCATGGCCAGAAACCTATGACCGCACATTTTTCTGAAGCTCGTAAGCACATCCAGCTTGAACTATTGCCTAGAAAAGATTGGCAGGACGTTTCTGTGCAGTCATTCGAAGCCCGAACCGTGACAGTGAACAATAGAGCACACACTATTACTCGCTAAAGATGTAGTTTGTCAGCTTCATACTGTGTTTTGTCCCAGATTGGCTCTGAAAAGGTCTCACCGGAGATCCCGTTCTCTCGTGGCCGAATCCCGCGAGTCAACGCTCCTCTCCCGAGACTCAACACTCCTTTCCCGCGATCGCCGGCTGTCCCAGAAGGGGTGCTCCCACTGCTGAGACCTGGACAATGCATCCGGCAACTTGCTAGTGCCCGCTTCCTCAGGCAAGGGACTCTCGGTTTCTCTACAAACACCGCCAGAATCCACAGGTGTCACGTCCGAGGGAGCCACATCATCTGCCATACTTGATGGGTCAGCACTATCTTGTTAAGGCCCTCAGTAAGTACCTGTGGAAATAAATTGCTGCCATGAATATTGCAGCTGCCTCTACAGTGGCCTGCAATACGAGTTAGAATACGCGAACGGCGATCAGGTAGTATAGACTACGGAGCCTAGAGGACAGGAAGTGAAGGATGAAAGCAGCAGTGACGACGTTCAACTTTGTTGATACACCCCTCGCACAATATTTCTCACCTCTCTGTTGAGCGCATGATAGTGTATGTATTGTGCGGTCTGTACTGCCTGGCCGTTGTTCGTGCGTTCTAGCTCATATTGCAGGTCACTGTAAGTTGTGAAGAACAGCACACTTGGAAACATACCTTGACACCATGACATGGCAACTTTTAAAAATACTCCTTCAAAGTAAAAAAAATAAATAAAAAATACAGAAGCATGTTGACCTGTTAATTAAGAGCCTTATATAAACGGCTTGCAGATTATCCCCTTCCACTTGCCATCATTGGCCATTCTTACTTGCTCGCTTGTTCATAGCTTGTTTGAGGCAATGATTACTATGGAGCAAAAATTAATATTGGGGGCATCACGCCACATGAATGAAACAATGTCCCTGCAACTGGTGTTTGGTTAAAAAGTAGGGTCAAACAAATGAATACAGCCACATTAGAATAAAGTGTCTGGATATATTTTTATCTTCCCATTTATCTTGTGCAAATGAGATAGATGCTGCCAGAAAGCAAATTTGCTACTGGAAAGTAGAAAATACTTTCCATATTCACTTCCAAATTGAATATGTAAACGTTTAATTCTCCAATCGATTGCATGCAAGATGGAGAAAAGTAGTAATACGTAGCGTTCGTAAAAAAAGAAAAAAGGTAACCCACCAAAACCAGCCAAAAACCGATTCTCACTAGTTCATGCTTACATAACTTTTCAACGTACAAGTGTTCTTTTCGCGTGTTTTTTTTTTCCCCTTCTAGAGTGGCTTTTCTTCCTAGGAATGCATTCAAACATGTAAACTACCCAAAACACGAATAATGGCATGCACATGAAATCTGAATCAACGGGCGAAAGGGTTGTCGATCACATCAAACGCACGAGGGCTCCAGGAGATGCATTCAACATTTTCTTCTGTGGTTCAGAGGTGCAATTAAACCAGAATATTACATTTGATATTACCTTACGGACATCCTCCTCGAGTGATCGTAGAATTTAGAATACAGTCGCGCGCGCACACACGATCGAATGAAACCGAGAGCGTTCCCAAAAGTCCGGCGTGGAGAAACTGGTGAAACAACAAAAAAAGAACAGCTAAACCGATCTGACCGATCAGCCAACACGACCAACGCCAACACCACCAACACGCTACCAACGCACAAACTTAATAAAAAACAAACGGATGAAGAGGCAAAAACAAAGTATAACTGGATAAATCTTCGGTCTCCAGTGAATTGGACTCTCAGTCGCATTCTCTAGTAAATTGGCTATTTGTTTTTACAGGGCTGTGTTCCAAATCTTACCCAAACGGATCCGAGTTACTCCGGCGGATCACGTGACAACACAGATTGAAAAACGCTGGACGCGGGTAGGTTTTCGAACGCCAAGACATAGAGTTATGCGCCAAGGTACGAAACCATTACCCCGGAGTAAGATCGAGTAAATTTTGGAACACGGCCTAGGTATTAGGGTATTAGGCTAGGTAGCGCAAGCTACCCACAAGCCCTCACCTTCATAAAGGTGAACGGCGCCACTGTTTGATGTGAACGGCTCTTGTGCAGCCTTTGAACCTCTATCCAACCATTTGTTTATGACGTCACATGTCACATGACGTTTTTCTTTCGGCTTTCTTCTGTCTGGCGTGCGGACGTGCGGCGTCGCGGTGTTTCCGTACTTCTCGGATGCGTGTGCCGCATCTGTCGAGGGCTGTAGACAAGTTGACGAACGTAAATACATTTCTTTGTCTCGTTTTGCGGGTTTTGAGTGGTTGCACCATTTTGAAGCGCCGTGATCATCAGTCCATTTACGTGTCAAAATTTCGTATGTATGTAGTCAGCGCGAAAACTGAGTTCTGTGTGCTTGCCACCGAGCTCTACAAAGGTTTTGCCGGGCATGGGGAGAACGTTCCCCGCATGCATTTCTCGTACCACGAATAATATGCGCTGCCCCCAATTTTATCACGGTTACTTACGTCACAGTTTCGAATTTTAAATGTATCTCATGAAGCTACATTGGAAGAATCGACTGATCAGCGATCGCGACCACTGTGATCACAGAACACTCCAACATAATCCGGAGGTGACCCAGGCGTTAAGTACGTATTTCCAGAACCCACAAACACGCGTATTTTTGTTTGTATGTGTGTTTGTGTGGTGAGGGTTCTGGCTCTCGGTCAGGTTTTCGCAAAGTTAAGAAATGACCTCCATATCTTGCGGAGCGCTGGAGTAGGTAGGAACCCATGGAATCATGTTCTTGATTAAAATTTAACGGTACTAGCACATTTCTCTCGCAGGTTAGCTGCTTAGCTGCAGTGGAGATGCCTCCACACTAGTGCCGCTTTCATGAACAAGTCAGCCAGGCCCTTTCAAAGTAAGTTCACATGATGCATCAAAGACAACCTTGTTCAGTGGTAGAGATGGCAGAGCTTGCATGATTGAAAGCATTCATTTACTCAAGGTGTGGGGCTCGTTGTTCCATCAGGTAAGAAGCAATGGATGTGAGCAAAGTGAGTCCGGAATGGAGGAAACGAGTCCGTTCTGAGTACATGAGGCTACGGCAGATCAAGCGATTTAAACGCCACGATGAAGTGATGGTGAGTGTTACTTCTTTTGTTGATCCCGTGGGAGGAATAGCTGTTGCTACTGCTGTTTCCTTCCTCAGGCAGCATACATGACAAACAGACGATTCATCATCGAGACAGCTGCGCTCTTGCAGAAACAACAGACAGACACCAAGGCGGTGGCTGTGTTTCCCACTGATGTCCCTCTTCACCTCCCCGTCATGAAGAAGGTAATGTTATCTGATGGCCAGAAGTTTCTTCTGTGGTTATTACTGCAACAGCTCGACAATGGTTAAGATTGTCAAGCATCTCGATATGGTTACATATCGTTCTGCGTCATAACTAGAGCTTGGTGTTTTCATTTTGTTTTTTGTTAGGTACATATTATGTGGATGAAATTTAACTGCTTATTTTCGGTGTGGTGTGCAGTCTCTCCATTCAACCCCAAGACAGCATCCTTTTTTCCCTGTTTTCCTTTCATCACTCTTTCATCTGGCATAGGCCAGATGAAAGAGTGACGTATGCAAGTGACTAGGACTAAAATCTTATTCACACGATGCATCTTTTCAACGCGCCACAGTTTACGGAAACCAAGATTTCGCGAAATCTGCCCGTTCACACGTGAAGCCCGAGGCGCGAAACCTGTGACGTATTGACTCACGAAAATTTCGCCAAACCCAGTCATCTGCACCGGGAATACCAAGCGTTTCGCATCAAAACGATATGAAGTACGCACAGTGTGAAGAGAGTCTGTTTTATTAATACCACGCAATCAACTTCGTCAGATTCGGCTCACTGGGTTTACTAGTTTTGCCAAACCCGGAAATACCGCGAACGTCAAAGAACAGGCGGATGATCTCGAAGCATTTCGGACATTTTTGCACCGCTAATAAAGAAGGTTATCATAAAGAAGGTTATCCCCAGCCATCATGTTTATATGCGATGCTTGCACTCGTCGCGACTGTTGATGAATCTGCACCGCGCCACCAACCCGTACTGCTAAGCGCCGTTACACACCTGCAACCGAGTACGACCAAGACTGATCGCCCGTGCGCACCCTTCTCCGCTTGTCGCTCGCCATATTTGTTTGTTTTCTTTCGGCTTTGGCTCAGATACGGAATCGGCCAAAAATCAGACTCCTCCAAAAGCTCGCTCCTCCTCGAAGGTCAGACGTCATAGCCAAGTCGAGCGGCCATTGGCAGCGTCTGCGTTTCTCCCTCGGGTGATTGACAGGCCTCGCCGAGGTTTCAGCGAAAAGTTGCTCCAAAAGCGAGGAAGACGCGCCACTTTTTCGGAGGCGTGCCACTTTTTTGGTTGCGTTCAGACGGGAAATCTGTTTCCCGAAACCTAGTTTCGCGACACAAGATTCGCCAACAAGATGCATTGTGTGAATAGACCTTTAGTGTAACGTCAAGATAAATAAAATAACAAACATTTTAATTTTTTTAAGTAATATGTACAGCATATCTAAGAAAGAAATAAGTACGGACAAGTATATGTGAGGATGATATTGACAAGACCTATCAAGCCAGTCTTCATATATGATGGAACCTTGAATTTGATTGGCTACCTACCTTAAGATCCCAAGAGATAGCCCACCTAAAACCAAGAGGGCATTGGGTGAAAATAAGGAGTGGGCTAACTTTCAGTGTGCAATCAAGAAAAGTTTAAACAAAATTATATTTTTAGATCATGTGTGTCTGTCAAACTTGTTATCGTGGAGAGGGGCAATAAAGCAAAGATGACTGTACTCCGCAGTCAGCAAGGTTCGCTTATATCTCTCCCGCCATAGCTAATCAGACCCATTTACGCCAAGGTCATCATTGATCCGAACACTACGATTGCTAGGAGTGGGCTACCTTTCAGTGTGTAGAAGAAAATAGCAAATTAAGCCAAAAATAGGGGTGGGTTACTTTTCGGCAGTCTCGGGATTTTAGGGTAGATCACAATTAGTAGAGCTGATTCTGATTAAACATATTCGCGACTCCAGCGACCTATAGGGGGCTTCACCACCAAGCAAACATGGCGGCTAAGAACAGATCGTGTCGGCTCGGCCGGGCCGCCTGAACGGGTGGTGCATTCAATTTAACAGATTTTCTTTTGTTTAATGCCCAATTTTATACGTATTTCAACTGCGACGGTTAAGTGCAGCCGGTGCACATAGACCTGCAAAGCATAGTTTTGTTTTCCCGGTGCCTTTTTGTTCTTTTCATGTCAAACTTCTGTTTCGGAGATTTCGTTCAAAACTGAAACTATGGGCTCCGGAGAGACAGTAATAGACTCTAATCAGTTTTGATCAGCTAAGGAAAGCGGCAATGACTTCAGAATTGTTCCACCGAGAGTAATTTTCAGCTAACTCGCATGCCTCGACCATGCGACATATCTGTCCGCGAAATCAAGCTTTTGTGTGTATTCGCGTTTAAGAAACAGCTCCAGTCGTCTGCTCGGTCAACACAGGCTGCAGGAAAATCAAGAAAACTAAGCAAGCGCTTCTTGAGCGCTTGGCGCCCCACTAAGCAGCTGATACTCATATTTCAATTCAGGTTTTAGTAGCAATCGAGAAGTCATTTTGACGAATATGCGGGTCATGTATTATATTACGTACTATGTCCCATTAAAGCGATATTAGTATATTCTTCGGGTTGAAATATGAGTAGGGTGACCACCTTCCTGTAGTGAAATGCGGGACACTCTGACCTGGGGTGAGGGGGGGGGGGGCAGTGTCATCACGACTGCGGCATCTAAGAAGGATACATGAGAGGAAATGTATTACCACGCACACCCCGAAATGTGGCTGAAAGCATATTATACACCTGCACACTGTATTGCGGCAATTAAGCTCGAATAATTTTCACACCCAGTGATGTATATTTTAATTTTAATGACAGGTAAGTTAGTAAATGTGTCTAAGTTGATAACATCCAAATTGACTGCAACAGAGATTAATGCATCAAAAGTATAGAAGAAACAGTAAACCTTTTTTCGGCTTATTGTTTCCTGTCGATATACTTTTACCAACATACTCTTACTCAAATTTAGAACCCCATGTTTTCATTAAAACTTGGATTTGGGCGAGTTGGTTCATACTGAATTAAAAGGTTATAGGCGCAAACAAAACGAGGACAATAAAGACACAAAGACGACAGGAGAGGCGCTAACTCTTCACTAAAAATATTTCACACCAACCCTTTTGCATTGGCACAGATTGATTTGAAAATAATTACAATAATTTATATTTCATATTTCGGATAGCAATTTTCTCTTGCAGTACATTTCAACCAGGGGAAGGGGCACAACGGCACATGCGCGTCTATCTCCTGCAAGAACGACGGTCACTTCCTGCAATGCTAGGATAAATAGCGTACCATCGCAATTCGCACGATAACCACCGGCCTTCACGCTTCCCCGCACCCCGTTGTTCGGCAATGCCATGAGATAAATTGCTAATTTTACGACAGTGTGAAATGCGGGACATTTTGAACATTTTTGGTACGTCTCGCGAGACGCGGGACACAAGCCGTCAATGCGGTACAGTCCCGCGAGTGTGGGACGAGTGGTCACCCTAAATATGAGCTTAGTTGACTCACTATTAGGCAGAGGTCGGCATTTTAGGTCGCCCTCACTCAACCTCACCCTCACAGCCACACTCACCTAAGCCCCTCACTCACCCTCACCCTCACAGCTACACTCACCTTCAGCCCCTCACTCACCCTCATCCTCACAGTCACACTCACTGAACCTCACGCCCTCATGCACTCGTGGCCCTCACGCACTCACTGCCCTCACGCACTCATGGCCCTCACCACCCTCACGGCCCTCACGCACTCATACCCCTCACGCCCCTCACGCATTCATGGTCCTCACGCCACTCACCGCCCTCACGCACTCATGACCCTCACGCCACTCACCGCCCTCACGCCCCTCACTCACTCATGGCCCTCACGCCACTCACCGCCCTCATGCCCCTCACTCACTTATGGCCCTAACGCCCCTCACGCACTCACCGCCCTCACGGCCCTCACCGCCCTCACGCCACTCACCTCCCTCACACACTCATGATCCTCACGCCACTCACCGCCCTCACGCCCCTCACTCACTCATGGCCCTCACGCCACTCACCGCCCTCATGCCCCTCACTCACTTATGGCCCTCACGCCACTCACCGCCCTCACGCCCCTCACTCACTCATGGCCCTCACGCCACTCACCGCCCTCATGCCCCTCACTCACTTATGGCCCTAACGCCCCTCACGCACTCACCGCCCTCACGGCCCTCACGCCCTCACCTCCCTCACACTCATGATCCTCACGCCACTCACCGCCCTCACGCCCCTCACTCACTCATGGCCCTCACGCCACTCACCGCCCTCATGCCCCTCACTCACTTATGGCCCTAACGCCCCTCACACACTCACCGCCCTCACGGCCCTCACGCACGCACCACCCTCACGGCCCTCATGCACTCATACCCCTCACGCCCCTCATGCACTCATGGCCCTCGCACCACTCAGGCCCGCTTCAGATGGGGCAATTTCGCCCAGAAACTTGACGTCGCAACACCAGCAAAATGGGCCGCCCGCGTTCACACGCAGCAATCAATTGCTGCAATTTGCCATCATCATCATGAAATTTTATTTTTCTTGCACTATTTAGACATACAATTATGCGCTATAAACGTGTTTTTATGCATTTAAATCTCGTTGAGATCTACTAATGAATCTTTCTGAAACAGTTTATTTCCAAAAACGATCAATTTCAAACCAGAACCAAGTCCTTTGTTGTCATCATCACCGGCACGAGGTATCACGTGAAAATATTGCGTCCCTGATTGGATGCAGCCGCTTCAAACATCTTCGAATTGCTCCGAGTTGCTCGCTTGTTTCGAGCTGGCATAATCTCGGCAATTTGTGTTGATCTAAGGAAAGCTAGGGAACAACCCGCCAGCAACACCAAAATGGCTGAGAAAGTTGCTCCGTCTGAAGGGGGCCTCACGCACTGACCGCCCTTACGCACTCATGGCCCTCACACCCCTCACGCACTCGCCGCCCTCACGGCCCTCATACCCCTCACGCACTCATGGCCCTCACACCACTCACCGCCCTCACGCCCTTCACGCACTCATGGCCCTCACACCCCCCACGCTCTCACCTCCCTCACAACTCTCACACACTCACGGTCCTCACAGCCCTCACGGCCCTCACTTACCCTCACACTCATGAATTTTCCTGGTTCAGAAACTCACTCACCCTTGAAGATGAGGGTGAGTGAGGACCTCATGAGTGAGGTTTGCCGAGGTGTGCTATTAGGTGAACTGCTGAATAAAAGTATATTTGACAGAGAGATACTACTTAAACTCAGCGTAATGGTTTTAGCCGGCAGCACGGAGACGAATGCGGACAATCTGAAGAGATTCTTTATCGGAGATTCACGCAGAACCTCTCTGCATTGAACTTGACTTCAAATCCTGAACGGAGAAGTTGAGTATTTTTTTTGGTCGGACAACCTGAGCAATGTAGACGTATATTGCTGCTGGCTTTGACGGGGTTATGATGTAAATATTGGAAGTGCGATAGCTCATAATGTTGTAACAGCTTCTAGCCTTGCGAGACGCGTCCCCCGCCTTTTGAATGCAGACAATTTCCCTCATTAATCGTATGCAGCAAGCAGGATTTCCGGAATCAAGTAATTGCGAAATAAGCCCAACTCCTTCGGTGTGGTCCAGAGACTTTTTCGGCGAAAAGCAGCCAAGATGAATAGCCAATGCACCGACCGGCGTGGGTGGCTTAACCTTGGAACTAATCGTACACAACCAAACTCAAGAAAAGCAGCTATCGAACCTTCCCATTCACTCGACTGCAACATTGGTGTTCCCTCCAGTGAAACACCTCGTCTGTCGTCCTCAGTCCACTGTTCTACATCCTTATAAAGAAACCACTTATCAGTTACCAAGTAGTCGTCACTTTGAATGTGATTCGAGACAGACAAGAAATCAAAATGTTTTTCCGTGATTCCTCTCCATCCAAGAAATCGAAAGCATGTGACTGTGTGTTGTGGAGTAAACGATTCTTTCAAACACGTGATGGAAGGAAACAATCTATTGAGACTTCACCACACTAATGAACGCTTAGGCAAACTTAAGAAATATTCGGACCTCCGTTAAATTACATTGTCTGCCACCACGCCGACAACACTTGTCCACGAAAGCTGCCAGAGATCCGGAGAGGCGCAAAGCGACCTGTTCCGGCTGGTTCCCAATTTTCCCGCTTGGTGGCGTCCGTATTGGCGGAGCCGCGCATACAGTCGAGCCCGGTTATGTCACACCTGGGTATTTCGAATTATTGTTTATATTGAACAGTCCAAACATCACCTTGAAAATCACATGTAATAGTATACGAGCATTGGTTTTTTTTGTATCAAACTTCCATGGCGGGGACACTCGATATGATGAACAAAGCACCGCCGGCCGCCCATCGATTCTCCCGCAGTCGGATTGCGCCGGCTGCGAGCACATAGCTCGCGTTGCGGGGCTGGCAGACCACCAAGCCAGCATACGCGCACGAAAATATGCAGCAAAAGAGCAATTGTAAAAAAAAAAAAAGTGGAGGATGGCTAAAGCAAGGGGAAGGGCACGTGCGTGCGTAGGGAGGGCAGTAGTGTTGGGTAAAGTACATCTAAAAGGTACTTTAAGTAAAGTACAAAGTAAATGAGAAATTATGTACTTCAAGTAAAGTAGTAAGTACAATGGGCGCAATGTACTATAAATGAAATCTACTTTCGAAGTAAAGTACAAGTATTTTTAACACAATCTCTCCTGCTTTCCCTTTCATTTCCCTATACAGTGATATAGGGGTAATTGGGGGATGCATCACTTATTCTCGGAAATAGCTGCGAATATTGGATAAAGTCAAGTGTCTACAAAATTATTTTCAGAAATAGCGCCAAATTCAAAAGTCCCTCCGACTTCTGAATTTGGCGCCGCTCTCACTGGTTTGTTGCACCCAAAGGGGTTAAATTTACTGGGAGAGAGCATGATGTCAGTCCCAAAGCTTCCGCAATGAAAAATGCAAAAGCTTTGGGACTGACTTTAATGAAAAAAAAAAAAAAAACACACAGTGAGTGTGCAGTCGAGCTGGTGATAATTAATCATAATGTGACACCTGAGACGGTGGTGCAGAAAAGTGAAGAAACTTTCAAGTTCAACAGAAAAAAATGTCTCAAAACATTGAGACGTTTTCCTCTGTTGTCTTTTTCTTCGGCTTGAAAGTTACTTAATCTTTTTGCATCACAGTCTCAAGTGTTACATTATGATTGAATGTCCCTTCCCAATATCTTTAACCTCCTCGCTTGCGCTGACTGAGCGAGATGTAGCAAGAGTTGGGAAAGCGGAAAAGCTACGCAAAAGCCACCCCAGAACAAACGGAGCGATGCATCGGCTGCTCGCATTTCTGGTGAGAGTAGAGTATAATAGAATATAATATTATCTTTATCCACGACATGCATAAATACATCTGGTAGGAGCTGGGAAAAAACTATAAGCAGCTTGACTGGTTCCCAACCCCCAAACAGGTAAATAGAGGTGACATAATTATACTGGAAACTTTTACAAAAACAAAGCAAGGCAGTTCCCTGGGGAAAATATAAATCAAAAACAAAATATCAACACAGAGTAAACTGGAAACACAACATTGATTGGGAATTATACTCTCATATATATACAGCTGCGTCTCAAATATGCTGAAATATGCATACAATATGAGAACATTCAAACCTAAACAATTCGAAGCAAATACAAATAAGTAGGAAATCATTGTTTTATCATTTTTAATATTATATATTTTATACTATAATTTTTAATTTCGTCAGATTCAGTATTTCGTCAGAATTGACAAAGCATCATTTTGCGATACAAATTTAACAATACCGAATTCGGGGATGTACTTTGAAGTCGCGGGTACTTTCCTCGTAAAGTACCAGAAAAAAAATACTTTAAGTAAAGTACAAGTACATGCTCAGAGAATGTACTTCAAGTAACATACAAGTTTTCGAAACCTACTTGAAGTAGTACTTTAAGTACCATGTACTTAAAGTACTTCCCAACACTGGAGGGCAGGGAGTGCCCACTGTTGCAACAGTAGCGTGTGCTATTTCCACGAACACCACTCTTGGTGTGCTACTCCTTAACCCCAAAATAGAAAATAAAAAAAAATAAAAAAGTCTTCCCTTCGTTAAGTTGAGTGTGTTGACAACACTCGCAATTTGAACGCCTTATTTTTGTTTACCTTTTTCCTTCAACGTTATTGGTTTCCCCCGTTTTTTTTTTTTTCTCTTGTTTTTTGTTTAAATTTAGTGAGGTTTCTTTTTTGTTGCTAACTTAACTTTATTCTATGGATCGAGTTTTTTTTGTTTTGTTTTTATGCACTTGCTTTTTTAGTTTTTTAATATTTTTAAAAATTATCTCGTGCTTTGTGGCCGGCGCTGTGTGGAGGTCGTGGCCCGGCGTAAACGATCGCAGACACCGTCGCGTAAACGCGGAGGCGTTTGTGATCTTCACCTACTAAGCTCTACTGTATTTAGCGCTGGCTCTATTTGGTAAGGTCCCGTTTGTCGCGTTTTTCGGTATTGGCAGAGACGCGTGGAAATTTCAACTGTAGCTTAAGTTCACATATTTTTTTATATCAAATTATCAATATAGCGAACTGTTTTATGATCCCCTTTGAATTCGATATTTCCGGGTTCGACGGTATCTTTTCCAAGTTTTCTGTTTTTAAGTTTCAGATTTGAAGCGTCCTTTCAACACTGACTTTCTAAAACTTGCAAGCAGATGAGGTGAATTGCTAATGTTCCTAAAGGTGGCTAATCGGCCAAATGCGAGCGCCAGGAGTCAGTCGATAGGTACCACACATTGAAGCACTGCATATTTCACATGATTACAAAACTGGTTGCAATACTTGAATCTCGCTGATTGGCTGAGACACCAAGTTCGAAAGCACCCTCATACATGAGAAGTTGTGGGACACTTGGGACGATGAAAACAATCCAAACACCATCCTCAAAGGACAGCGATCTTAACACACAAAACCCGACCACAAAAGGGACCAGAAATGTTGCCCACAAGGCAACCCCAAACACTATCTCCCAAAATACCGTGCTGATTGTTGAACCCTCTCCCAGCAGTAACAACGGTGAATCCCAAAGTTGAGCTGAGAACTCGATAAAGAAGTGAGTAACAAGGTCACACAATGCCAAACCCCTCCCCCCGAAGCACTTATGAACTGTGCCGTACTGCTGTAAACACTAACCTTTTTCGGTAAAACCGAATTTTAAAAAGTGAATTTGGCATACTACTGTCAGTTTCGTTTTCTGGGTGTCTAAACCGAGAGCACTGAACCCTTTATAAATGATGATTGACTGAGGTATGTTTGCAATATGTTGAAATCTTTCAGTGCGAAATTGAGCTTGCAGATGGTACCAAGCAGGCATCACCTATGCGAATCATGTATGCTGTCAATCCTATCCCAACAATGTACACCTGGGCACCAACTCAGCAGAATTTTATGGTAAGTTCTACTTTTTTTTTTTGTTTTACAAATCACACTGCTGGAGAACTTCACCTTTCATGGCAGAACATTCTTTTATTTAAGGGGGACACGGCTCTATGAGACAAAACAAATGACAAAAAAA